>JABASK010000313.1:0-16842 GCA_019776465.1 Rambutanura hunanensis | reverse complement strand
TCAAAGCTTTTTGGTAACAATTTCCGAAAGTTTTCTAGATTTATCTGTTACATAACGTTGCGCGGTGAAACGTTAAAATCTAAAATGTATGAACGCCGCGGCAGCTACTTTCAGTGTTTTTAGAGGGGCGTTGCGTTAAGTTTTTCGGGTTCAAATCGATCATGTTCATGATACATAAAACCTATTATAAATATAAAAAAAACTTATCATTTAAATTTAAAAATGTAAATTACTCTTTATATAATTTACATTTTTACGCAACTTTTAGCAGATGGGCCACTGCCGGGGTAATGACGAAAGAGCTATTTCCCCTAATTAAACTTTGTTATTACTCCATCAGAGCGTTTTATTTTACCCAAAAATGGGGTTGGTGGTCTCTGGACTCCTGACGACGACAGTTATGGTTACGGAACGTGAAATGTGATTGCGTAACTTCGCCGCTTTATCGCATAAAGTGTGCACCTGTCGTAGATATTTTTAGGTTTGGTTTGGTTTTGATACTTTTGCTAATATTTTGGACACTCCTTCCATTTTCCACTCCAAAACAGCGAAAAATCATGAGTCCCAAAATGTACGAGTTCTTACATTGGCAGTAATTTTTGAGAAAAAAAAGTTATGATATTTTAGAAACGTCGTTGTCCAATGTCTAACAAACAAGGATGTTTACAGTAACTTAATTGTTCTAAATTATTAAGTAATAATGATATGGGCAGCCCCGCAAATCAATAAATCAGGAAGTAGTCAACAATTACAATATCAATTATTAATAAACCGTTGTTACTGACGAACAATAAGTAAGGTTATTATAATATTCAAGGTTATGACGAATGTTTACACTTTCACAGTGTAAGTATTCATTGTCTGATTGACTTTCAATTGACCGTGTGTTATACCAAAGTGCAAGGATTGTTTTTGTCTGAATGTTTTGTCTTCGTCATGTCTAGAGATGTGCGTAAAAGGGTTAACGAGCATCCAAGAGTCTTTGATCTCCCATACAGTATTCACGTTCTGCTCAGCCACTTCTCACGTGGACACCCACCGAAAAGGACATACACAAATCCAATACCTAAAGGTTTACTTACGGTAACCATCTAACATGGCATTATTGGCATTGCACCATCTAACACCATCAGTTGGTCCACATTCGCTAGCTGACACACACCCAATTCCAATTGGGCTTCGTCACGGACGTCCCAGTACCCACCCAGTACACAAAAGGACTCCACCCTATCCCCGCTTCGTAATTAACAACAGTAGAGGAGGACAATTGGATTTTAGAAGGCTTTTTACAGTTTAGAGAGTGACATCTTCACGAAAATTTCGTCTTCTTCTATTACAAATCTATTGACCTCGCGATTAATTACAATAATTTAGCTTTACTGTACGGGAAAGGCTTACTGTGAAAAATGGCATTGAATTTGTCGTTTTCGTTTTTGTCTCCACCGTCGACGCCGCCGCTGAGCGGTGAAGAATCAGATACTGAGCTACACTACCATCATCGCGTTTACAAGGTGAGATAGTGAAATACCGCTATTTTTCGTTACGGTTAATAAACGATAAGAACAAAAAACTTAATCTTCAATAATTTTGGCTTCATTAGTAAGCGACTTATTTATAATAAATAAGGAAAGAATCCGTGAGTCAGTTTTAGTAACGTTTTTTTTACAAAATGAGCAATACATACGAACGAAAGTGTCTACTCAATTAATGCAATTAATCATAAGGACAAGGACGGGTTTTTGCCTAATGACGTAATGGGTGATGAAAAACTTTTGAAGTGACTGTTGTTGAATAACAACACTTGCAAATTGAAAATGACGCTAATTTCTGTCAGCGTTTCCATTTTGTCTGTCATTGAACATATTGAAGCTATGTAGTTTTCACAGTTCGAAGTTTATAATTTATTTGTAAATTAATTTAATTAATTCGGAGCTAAAATTTACACTCAATCAAAGATTTATACTTTAAATGGTAACATTTTGATTTCAGGCTCATGTTTTGTGCACTTTATAACAGAAAGGGAAGCAAATGAAGGCTTTAACTATGATGCAGTGATTCTAGCTCTTATAAGCACTGACTATGTTACTATGTATAAGGGTTTAAATTGATTACATTACTTTTACTTTGCTTCGGATGTCGAAGCAAAGCAAACGATTAGATGAAACCAAGGAATACTTTGGTGTTGCCAGACAACCTAGTTTTGAAGTACAAACGTACGAATGATCTTCAATTAAAACCTCAAAATCCTTCTAAAATTGAGAATACGAAGGAAGCAACGCAATGTGCACGTTTTATACAATTTGGATGACAGCTATACGTGAAGTTGAAGTTGTGTCCAAGGTCATTGACTCCTGCAAAAATAAATTCTTACGACGAAATTGCTGTCAAGATGTCAGGTGAAAGTCCAACGGAACTACGAAACATCACCATGGATCTTGCACGTGCTTTGCACAAGCTAGTGGGTACAATGTCCCAACAAGATATTGTACCGAGACAGGATCATCTTCGCTTTGCTCAATCTTTATTTTAAGTGACAAAAACCACAACCACACAGATCCATTCATTCCTTAACTTACAGGACTTACAAGTTACTATACGAATTCCTATGCTACTGCTACATCTGCTACTCTGGACAAAACTGGAAATCTGGGAGCATACATTTAATATTGGTGTCACGTTCGAGTAAGGAAGTGACGTGTTGGGGTGGACATGGTTTTTTTCCGTCACCTTTCACATAAAGAAAATCAACCAACAGAAGAATGAGTGACACAAGATGCTGATGAAATGGCATCTGCAAAATCATTTCTTAATGCCGTTATGATGTATTTAGCCCATGGAGTGGAATCATGATGGAGAAATCGAAACTCACTGGACCAACATCATGGCGTATTGGGTGGGGCAGAAGTGGATTTGGCGGGACCTCTGTAAAATATTCCATCAGGTTGGGTGGTGTGAGACATTTTGGTTTGAACTGACGACTTTTACGATTAAAGTTAAAACAAAAGTTGCATTATAACTGCAAGTTATAGGGAATTGGCTTATTATACACGTGAGTATCTTGACGGAGGAAGGTCAAGTAGAACCTGTCACTATCTCTATGCGACATGCTGATAAACTTAAGGTGCGCTAATGTTATCTAAAATCACGCGGAACTGACTCACGCTCAGGCCGCGTTTACCCCACGTACCAGCACCGTAGCTCAAAATGACCTTTGATTTTGTCATTCCAGGGATCATGTGGCAAAGAGTCACAAGAGATCGAAGCAGCTCGAAACTTAATGCAGCTGTCCAAAAAGCAACCAATGACCGTTTTGGGCTTAAACGAAGGGCCACTGACCCCACAGTCTTCAGACTGTGACCTGGAATCAGACGAGGAACGTGATCGATATACGAGTCTATCAGAATCGTCAAAACCAAAATTTTGTCATGATGTGGTCATGCATCCAGAAATGGATACCAGAAAAATATGGATTCCACCACCACCACCAATGTTACAACAACGCCCTTCGGTAATTAAGTTTGCCGCGGCAAATGGAATTTCTATACCTAAACCCTGGAACAATGAATACGATTATGGAAATTTCGTGCCACCGGACATACCTCGGCGGCATTATGTGGACTTAAGGCTCAAGGACTTGCCGGCACTTGAGGACTTACCCAGTCGAAAGACCCATGGAACAGAAATGACAAGTGGACACCGAGACAAAAATATTCCTTCGAAAGGGGACGTGGTAGTTAGCTGTGGCGATGACCTTCTTAAGAGAACTTCCCACATCGCTAGGCCTACGCACGTCCCAGTATTGAATAATGAACCGACGAATCTCAGTATCCATGCCAAAAGTAAGGTGAAACTCAGAATTTCGTCCAATTTTTAAAATGTCGAATTTGAATCTTACGAATTGTGATTTCGATAGTTTACTTTTTTTTCGGAGCATTCCATCAAAATAACGAATTTTCTGAATTCGAATTTTTGTTTCCAAAAAAAGAGTTTAATTCATTTGCTCGCACGATGCACGAGTCTCATTTTTTTTTGTATTTAACTTTTTATAGACCAAAGTATTCGTCCTATAGCCATAGCACCTAAAATACTGCCCATCATGACACTAATTCCAGTGGGACCACAGAATCCCGGTGGCCCTAATACTATGCATCCCTTCTGTCATGCCAGGAAGAGGACAAGAACCAATTAAAATCAACCAAAGAATTCCTATTCCTGCTCAATCGTTATCAACAAATGGAACCTTGATTTTATCGCAATCGCAACCCGAACTACAGACAATGTCACCGAATCGAAAAGTTTCGTCAATTCCCGAACGACGTCGAACTTACGCTTGTGCTCGCGATGGTTGCGGAAAGACGTACTATAAGTCGTCGCATCTTAAGGCACATGAACGTACTCATACAGGTGAGGCATATTATTAGTAACAAAAAGCTACCAAAGATCACCTTCGTTTTGACAATGGAAGACGCAACTTGAAAAACATTCATTATTAGTCTCTTAATTACTTCACTAATTGAGTTTAACTTGGTAAATTTCCACTACGTGACAACCTGCCATACTTAACTGATAATCCTTCTTGCGTGGCTGAGACTCACAGTAATAATGGATTAAGGTAACCTGCTAATGCAACCTGCTTTTAATTGTTTCAGGTGAAAAACCATTTGCTTGTATTTGGGAAAATTGTGGACGAAAATTTTCTCGGTCTGATGAACTTTCACGACATCGTCGGACTCACACTGGTGAAAAGCGATTTGCTTGCTCTTCCTGCGGTCGTCGTTTCTTACGTTCGGACCACTTGGCGAAACATGCTCGTCGACACGTCAAAGAACAGAAGAAAAATGCCGCATCAACACTCGGAAAAGAAATGCAAATTGCTCCCGCTTGTAAATTTTTCTTCCCTGGGCCCGGACACAGACCAGAACAGCAGCGTTCAATTTTACCTATCCCAACAGCGCTCCAATAATATCCTTTCAGAAGATTAGGTCAAAGAATAATAGTTACTTGTAGCTATCACGTAGGGAAACATTTCGTTTCATGGGAATAGGGATTTTTAGTTTGTAAGACTCGAAATACGAGAAATTCAAGAACATTTTCGCCTTTTAATGCAGACAGTTACTCTACTTGGTTCTTGTTCCATCGGTACCGTTTTTAACTCTAAAAATTTTACCTCTAAATTAACAATGAATGCCCATACTTAAAACGCTTAGCGTCACAATAAAGCAAAGCGTCTTCCCCCGACATAAAACATATTTTCTTTTGAGGTAAAATTTTTAGAGCTTGGTATGCTGCGGTATTTGTCGTCTATAATTTTACGGATGTCAGTCTGAATAAGATTGTACAAATTACAAAGTGAGTGTCACTAATCCCTAGTCTTTCGGTGTAATTTTTAAGGGTACTGCCCATCAGTTGAATTTCAATGCCTTCAACTCGACGAGTTGAGACGTTCCCTGTATGAATTAAATCGTCGCTACGCTAAAGTGACTAAAGCTACATTCCTTATCTCGAATGTTGCGAATTCTACAAACGATAACTCAAAAGGAAGCCCCCACCCTCAACCAGTTTTGAATTTGAATCACTAGGATTTTATTTATGAACGAATGACTGATTGGTTGAATAAGTTTAATAGTTACTCGTGTTATGTCATACTCTTATATTTTATAAACTCCTTTACGTGCTAAGAGAATAAAGTTAATATTCTTGGAATAATCCTCGGCGTGTCAAAGCCTAAGCGTTGTTTTCTCGTAAGCGAACTGTCTAGGCTCGCAATTTGCGCATTTTGCCTAAACTTTTGCGTACATTATTCCAGATTGAAAGCAAAAGCAACGGACGCGGCGGCATCATTTTAATCACAAATTTAAAAAGTGTTTCTTGCGCACGAGATGATTTGTAATAGATTACTGAAAGATTGTAAATTTTCATGTCACTTTAACGAGAATGGAACCCACAAATGCATCGCTTGATTAGTTTTATACTATGTGTCGATTGAGCTCAAAAACATTAATCATCTAGCGGAATTTAAGTAGAATTTATTGACGTACAGTGGTGCAGTGGAGACTCGGCACAGCGTCATTCATCAGTTATCCTTCCTCAAATTATGGCAGTGTTCTACGGCCTTCATACTCGATCAATCGATAACCATTTTTCTTTTTTCTGAATAATTTGCTTAGTTAAAATAGGTTCCCGGAGTCGAACTTTGACCTCGATTTTCCCAACAGCCCGGCGTCCTTCGAGCATCTGAAACCAGGAAGGGTTACTCAATAACTTTAACATGACAACGTTTATAAATCCATCCTTCCACTATTTTTGTTTCGAGATAAAATATGATGCAATGAACGAAAGATCTGATGAATAGGAAGTTGGACTTTAAAAGAAAAGTTGGTAAAGTCCAGAATTTTCTAGTTTACAAATTTAAAGCCCATCTGCACTCTGCATGATAAAAGCCACAGTACGAAACCTCTGCTTCTAGATTTCACCAGAAGTTACTTTTGCAATAGATTATATAGGCTTTTCATTTGGGAAAAGTTGTCAACAATATTAATCTTACGACTAATGCGTGACTTACATCAACGGCGTCATGCAGCGTACATTTCGTTTCCAACGGAAGTAGTTTAACCGTCGCTGTTCCGAGGAGTGAACTTGATCGTAGGAATCCACTATGACATAAAATCAGTTTTTTGAGCCCGTACCAAAAACCACTGGTTGAATGAGGGTATGGCGGGGTAACATAAAATCAAAATACAAATACAAAACCGCATTTTTTCTCCACACCCGTGTTAAATTTAAAAAAATGTAAATAGCCAATGCAAACATAAAAAAGCGTCAAACGCAAAAACTTGAAAGTTAAACGCTTGACAAATTGAAATTGAACGATCCGGATACTTGCACTCCAGATCAAGAGTCAACCAATTAAGAATGCTCATATCCTTATCATTTTTAACATGGCATTACTAGTAACTACCAACATCTAACGTCGTTAAAATGTTTAAGCTACCTAATTCATTTTAAGAGGCAGTGACGAGAAGCGAGAATATGGTATGGCTACTACTCCTCTCGAAACGGAGTCAATCAACGCCCAAAAAACCATTCTTGCTACCCAAACAACGGTTCATTTTGGGCGTTAATTGACTCGTTTCGAGAGAAGGAGTAGTACGGAGCGTCTCTTACCCTTTGGACCAAACTTCGAGTTTAACCCTGAAATAAGAAAAATTAATGAAGCTTGGACTACCTGTGCTTTGAATAAGTAACGGAAATGTAAGGACAACAGTAGTTTTAGTTGAAAGCATATTCGTAGATTTATCCACGACGAATCATATACCGTCCATTCTTTTCTTACCCATGTCGATGGACGAACCTATGAAATGGGCGGGCTGTTCGGTTGATCTTCATCTTAAAGGTCGCATCGTAATCTGGATTGTTTGTATCTCTAATCACAGCTGTCTTGTTTGTCTGAGCTTCTTCAGCCTTTAAAAAAAGTACACATGAGTCGAAGTTACACAGTAGAATAGACGCAAGATAACCTTGAAAAATACTAGATTGCTTCCAAAAAGAAAGGGTAGGGTAAATTGAGAAATCGTCGTTCACAGCATGAATGAACACAAGTCATGACACAAAATGAAAAATATGGAAAAATCTCCATCTCGAAAAGTGCTACTACACATGTAGTTTTTTTAAACTTACAGTCGGGTACGGAAGTTCAACCTTGACGTAAAGTGTCCACTTCAGTTGGATTTGAAACTTTGAAATTTATCCCTTTTACAATACAAATTTCAATTTCGTCATCGGCTAAATCGGAATTACATCTTAAACATGAAAAAAAAAAGTCGTGGTGAATAAGAAAAATTAAATAAGATAAAAAATTATTCCATAATTCATAGAAAATAAGCTTACTCTGTAATACTAAATACTCTCGTCTCGTAATGATACTTGGGTAAAGCTCCATTTTGTTTCATAGAGAGGCGAAGTGTAGTTAAATCCTTGTTAGTCTCAATGGCCAATTTTTCAAAGCGATTAGCAGAAGCAACATCGCCCATGCTCTTGAAATGATCACGCGTTTTCATACACATCTAAAATTGAACAAATTAGAAATGTACAAATTTAGTAAGTAGCACCCAATCTTGCACCACGTATCCAAAAATTTCAATATCTAACGAAAGCTTTTTAAAAAAAGTCACTGCTCGCCTAACCTTCATTTGTTCTCTTAAATCTTCTTCCAGCTTTTCAAATATTTCGGCGGCGCTTCCTGCCGGAGGAGGAACACAATCCGCAGAACGAACAATTTCAAAACCATCACTCGTTTCCAGTGCAGCAACTTCTTCTGGAGGTGAAGGTAACTGAAAAATAATAATAAAACTTCATCAACTTAATGAAAGTCGTGTAGTTTACTTGACTTACCGTAGCCATGTCTACCGGCAACCCAGCTTCCGATGCCTGTCACGAGTTTATCAAATCCTTTTGAAGTTCTTAACAATTCCTTGGCTTGATCAATATCTCCTCTTTTCTTTGCATTAATGGCTGCGTCTTTAAACATTTTTTGTCGTTCAAGAATCGCTCTAAGTTGTTTTTCTTGCAAGGTCAATTTTGTAGGAGCCTTATTTGCACCACGATTGATGGATCCAGTGCGGACCCCTTCTGCTGGCGATTGCCCGGGAGATGTACTTGAAAAAGCTATTGGCGACGGCAACGTCGACGCTACTGCTGCAGGAACTTGCGACGGTGAAGAGATACCTACAGTAGGGATCGGGATTGGTCCGTATCCAGGCGGTGTTGGAAGTTCGTCGTAAGCAATCGGACGGCCTTTCTTGTAAGCCACAATGGCTTCTTCATACTGTTTAACTATTCTACCCATCCGCCTTGCTTTTCCAGAATTATTCGATTCGTTAGCTTTTTTCCAGTTCAGACTTGTACTTTTCAAGGCGTTGCTCCAGGGCAGCAGCGATTGTGGTGGGTGGTGGTGGGCCGTTAAATATAGACGCTGAAGGGTCTTCCTGAGGAGGCAAAACGGATGCCTGTTCAGCTACGTCCTCACTAGGTTCAGGTTTTACAGGTGGTTCAGTTAAATTGCTTTTCAATTCTTGCCTTCGCTTCGGCGGCTCGAGCTGATACCGTTTCAACTGAAGGCAACTGAAATAAAGTAAAAGTAATCGAAAAGCTTTTAAAGTTACAGTAATTGATAAATTACAATGTTGACGATAAAAGGATTCAGGATAAAAGAACTGTGTAGACCAAACATTACCGTGTCCATATCCACTTCCGTTCCACCGCGTATTGCCTGAATCATTCCATCCAACCATTTGGAATTTCTCAAAAATTCTTTGGCCAATTCCATATTCCCGCTGTTTTTGGCAGCTAATGCAGCTTCTTTGAACTGTTTCTGCCGGGTCGCAATTAGCAATACGCGTTCATCTTGAGGAGCAGGTATGGGTGCCGGTTCCGGTTCTGGTTCTGCAAAAGTGTTCGGAATTATAGGAGTTGGTTGGCTAGGGGAAAGAAGTGGCTGCACTGGACCTGGTTCGGGTAAAGTGCGTGTCGGCTGAGATGGCGAAGTAATAGGCTGAGGCAAATGGGACTGAGTAACTGTTCCGGTCCCAGGAATTGGTCCAAATCCAGGTGGAGTTGGAAGTTCGTCAAAGGCAATAACATGACCTTTCTTATAGTCCTTAATGGCATCTTCGTACTGCTTGACAATTCTGCCAATTCGCCTTACCTTGCTCGGCCCTTCATTTGCTTTTGTGGCTTTCTCGAGCTCCGACTTATACTTGGACAATCGTTGCTGTAGAGCTTCTGCTATGGTTGATGGCGGTGGTGGGGCGTTAAAGATAGATTCAGCAGGAGGGTCATAACTAGTAGGAGCCTGGGTTACAGCTGCTGATGCTGCAATTGGAGTGGGATGTAATTTTACTTCAGGTAGCAGCGTAACAGTCGATCCTGAGTCATCTTCTCCAAGAATGGCAAGTAATTCGTTTTCCAAATCGGCTTCATCTGGTTCAGAATCTATTTCCGAACCGTCGTTACCGACGTCATAGTCATCCACGTCAATACCTAATAGGCCTAACTAATAAATATAAAAAAAATCGTATTCCCATAGATTAACAGCTACATCATAAATAGTTATTTATAACGTACAGACTGTAAAATATTTAAAAAAAAATCTTTGCAACCTTAGCCAAGTCCTGCTTATAGTCTTCTTTCGTTTTCCCTGCCGCCGTTCTCTGACGTTTCTCTTGTTGTTGGCGGTGTGACCTTCTTCTTACCAAATCCAAACATCGTTGTAGAGGGATCAAACGGTCAAACGTGGGAGAAATCAGCCTTCAGTGTCTAAGGTAAGACAACATCCACTACGCCACAGTAAAGATCAACAATGCAGCCCAACCCTTGACAAAGTTAAAATGTAACAAAGAGAATTTTTCGATGACCCAAAGATCCAAATTACACAAGTCGAAGTCAGTTGACATGCTATATCATGTCTCATTAAAATGAAAATGTGAAATGACTCATGATTCATGAAGTTGAGGACAAAGTTTGTGAAAACATTTCTCTTCCCGCCGTCGCCGTTGTTCCACCGCTTCGGTAGTGTGTCTTGTCTATTTATGCTGTCCGACTCCGAACCAAAATCAAAGTGATATGATATAAACTTAAGATTAAAGTTAGTTCTTTCATACATTGTGTAGTAAAAAAGCGTTTTTATAATTTATAAAAACAAAACGAGCCTCCTAAGGTCATGTCGAATAATATTAATGCATACTAGTTAAGGAAATTTTAAATTTATTACACTTTGAACCATGTTTTGAAATGTATAACTTTTCAAAACGTTAATAATTACATGAAAACAAGTCAAATTGCAACGGTGATGAGGTGGATCAAGGAACGGAAGAACCGAACTATTGGATTTTTACGAAAAGATGGGCGCAATAAGGTTAATCTTAACTGTGGGGTTTAGCTGTACAATAATGTATACCATTTTGGACAGTCAATGTACACTTTTGTTCTCCAAATCGAAACGGAGGGGAAGTTATATAACTTAGAGATTGCCACGCAGCTTATAGCACGCTGATTATTTAAAAAATTGTCTTAAAAGAGTTTAAAATGCTTAAAAATTTTAGGGCTAAGTTGGGGTTTCCGGTAAGAATGACCCCTTCGTAAAAATCCACCACACTTTATATAGAGTCCCAGCTCTATATTAGTATGCCAAGTCTAAAAATCCTAGTCGTCAATACATTCGTCGTTTCTTCTTCTTCTTCGCTTCTAAACTCTCTTGTCCAGAATCCTGATCTGACTTTGGTTCGTCATCTTCAGATGACGATGAGCTACTGGATGACGACGAAGAGCTGCTATCCGAATTCATTGGATTTTCTCCGTCGTACGTTTTATTCATTATTTCCAGCAATTCTGGATGAGCTGTCTGTAAAAAATAGGAATTCAGAAAATATTTCACTACATTCTAAATAGCATTCAATGTTAAGTTCAAAGTTCCTACGACACACCTTGAGGACATGGTACCATTTCTGGCTCAGTTTTGGTCTTCCCTTGACAGTTTTCAGCCAAACAACAGGAAAGTTTGTAATTGAAGCAAAATTTTGAGTCACTGCAATTGTTGTGGTCAAATTCAAAACGACATGCCACCACCCACCGGGAATAAATACAACATCACCTGGTCGCTGCAAAATTTCAATCTGTGAAGGAAAAGGAAGCTGGTAAGAAACAAGGAAAAAGGAGTAAAATCCTAATTGGTACCGGTTTGTAATCTGGGTTCCAGTCAGGAGATTTAGTTTTGGGATAAATCACATTATACCAAGTAATTGCTTCGTCAGTCTGCTTTCCACCTTCGTCATCCGTAACTTTGATTAACGATTTTGGAGTTGAATTGGGAAAGAGACACCATCGTTTGTAACCAACAACCAATGCGTTCCAAGCGCTGCGAATAAAGATCACTAACCTGATGAAATTGAAATGAAAGCTGAATTCAATCAAATAAAACCTGGTTCCCAAAGGATCGATATGAATACCCGTTCCGCTCCGTGAGGGGCCCATGACAAACCATCTAGCAATTAAGTCAATTGTCAGTCATAACAACATAAACTCGAATTCGAGATGTAATAGAAAATTAGAAACTTTGATCGTGTACTAAAAGAAACGCTGATCAAACCTGTAAGGAGGTCTACGTCTCTCTCCAGCGAATTGAAACAAATCATCTTTAAAGTAAACAGGCACAGAGTAATCCTCTAGCAGTTTTCCTCTCTTTGGATGTTCTCCGAAGTTTGAGTCAAAAATGTACAACGGACTATCGTCACGAGATACTCGCATATATTCCAAGTAGTATTTCATCTTCATCTTCACACTGTACCCATCGTTGTCTTCACCGCATTTGAACTTTTGGTTTCTGTACTTCTTGAGAAGTCGCTGTCGAATACATACTTAGTAGTCAATAATATAATTATAGTCGTAAACATAAATAGTTATTGATTGGTTCGTACTTCAACATCATCCCTTCTTAAATCCCTTCCTGTCTAAGCTTACCTCTTCGGTCCATTTATCTCCCGATCCCCAATCAGTCGTGAGACCCTCAATGACCACTGGCTTATAAGGTTTCTCATAGCGGTCAATGAATTCTTGTACGCTCAGTCTCGAGGCTGGCACGCGGTCAATGTCGTGCTCGGTAAACGACGTGAGAGACACGTCGAAATTTCTGTAATAATAGTGTTCATGCCAATGCAACGGAGTTTTCAGTTCTAAAAGTATAGAGTCAAGGCATCAGGTATAAATTAGACAACGACATCAACAAGTTACTGATTTGTTTAGTATCTGTACCTGGCCGAGCATTTTGTTTGGCTTCATTTATTCTTTTGAGGCTCCTAGGACTCAGCTTACCCTCGGAGTAATCGCCACTATCCATACCCGTCTGCTGGATTCACAAAAATCGATAGCCTCCGCCGTTAGTTCTAAGTAACTAATCTTGTAACCAACGAGAAGATAAGATTGCTAAATGATGATGATAATCACCAGAGACCAAAAGATTGACAAGATTATTGGTGAAGGTTGTTTGATTCGCAATGATGAATGAATAAGATAAAAATATTTTGTATAAAACCCCGCCTCAAAATTTCTCAAGATCTTTACCCCTAAAAATATTCTGCGTCAGAAACACCGTTTGCGTTGGAACAATGAGCAACAAAAAGTACTGGGAAAAGGTGCCGTTTGTTTGTAAAACAAAAATTATTTAAATATCAAGCTTATAATTTATGAAATTATTTTAGTTGATATTCGTATTATCGAGTCGAAACTTTATTCGGCCGCGGCCGGCCGGACTCATTCTACCTAAATTATTTTGTATTTTGATTTGAGTAAAAAATGTTTTTACTCATTTCTCATTTGGATTACAAATGCAATGTTTTCAGCAGTACAGAGAGGCTTTGCAGAATTTCGATTCTAAAAGAAAGGCTATTGTTCTCGAATTTCGAATCCCGACATTTTTTTTTTTTAAAAAAAAAACGACAATTTTTTCCTATCTAAAACACTCGCTGAACGTCTAAAAAACTAAGAGATTTATCCAGTAATAATGTAACCAGTTCAATACCATAGCTCGTATTGAACTAACTATTCCAACTATCCGAAGAGCATCCGTGTTAACGAAACGTCTGACTTAAATGAGTGCTGGATTAAGTTTTCGACCCGATTCTAACGCAAGTTTTATTATTTATTTACTTTGTAGTGGACAGTCTTTAAGTATAAAATTCGTCGTGGACCCAGGATCCGCTATCGGTGTGCCTGATGCACAGGCGACGAAATTCGTCGTACAAGATCATCATCAGCATGAACGGTATTGGTGGAAGGAACGATTCCCACCTAACCGAGCACATTACCATAAAATCAATAAGTAGCCGGAAGTACCAATTTTAAAGTTTTACCTACCTTAGTGGTCGCAAGTTTACTGCGGAATTCACATAAGGCGTGAACACAAGAAACGACATCAGACCCAGTTCCACGCAAATGGCAAAGTTCATCGTCCAGTTTCTGTTCGTAAGTCAAAGATTTTTGTTTAGAATTGACACCTTGCATTGTTTTAGCGAAGCCAGGGCTGTTTTGTGACAACCCCCCTCGACAATTTGCTATTCATTGAAGCAGTAAACAATGGTTTCGTACGATTCTTACTTCATCCCTTGTTGTAACAAGCTGAGTCGTCGAGTTTTACATACAATCACGTTTGAAATTTGGGTCATCACGATTGAAGTAAAGAAAGCCGTCTGGGCAGTGAATCCCAACTCCATGCGCCTGCTGTACGCCCATTCTTGACCATATGAATCCACAAGATCATTGATAGCATGATTTGTCCAGTCACTATTCAACTTGTAAAGCATCCACGGAGTGAACCCATTGTAGCCCATTGTAACGTAGTATGAGAAAAATCCTGAAGCCAATTCAAACAAAGAAGTTTGACCGTAAGTGTAGGACAGCAATCTGAAACACGTATCAGACACTTTTTCATGAATAGCCGGACCTAACCGTTTCTCACAACTTTTAGATAAACAAAATGAGTTCGTACTGTGGTGTCACCAGCTTGTTTCTCTGATTCCTAGGTTTCAATTTTCATAATGTCGCTTTCAGCTTTTTCATGCGTAATAGATATGGCCGGATAAACGTCTGTACAGCATACACTTAGCAACATGGCAATTGTGCCCATAGGCAAAGGGCATCCCAAAATGATAAAAAACCAGACACTGTACATTTCCGCAATGTTATCAGCCAAGTTGTAACAAATTAGTTTTTTTAGATTGTCAAAAATGAGTCGCCCTTGTTCTACCCCGGCTGACAATCGAACTAAAGTTGTCGTCAATCAAGACCATATCAGCAGTTTCTTTTGACACTTCAGTCCCACTGATTCCCATGGCCACACCTAATAGTTGCACAGGTTGACAGAAAAGTCGAAGGTTGTAAATCGTAGTGCATTAAAAGTTCGGTTTAACTTTACCGAGATTCTCCTTACCAATATCTGCTTTTTTCAGTGCTGGTGAATCATTCACACCATCTCCAGTAGATGCCACGACATGCCCTAATTCCTGGAAGGCTTCAACGATCGTATATTTCTGTTCAGGTGAAGTTCTCGCAAAAACAATTTCGGAATGATTTGTTAAAACATTATGAAGTTGCTCAGTACTAAGCAGTTGTAGCTCAGCCCCAGTAACAACTGCCGCGTCAATTGTGTCCTGCAATTTAAAGAAATTTAAAAAAATTAGAATTCGAACTAATTTATCACTTTACTCCTTGTCTTATTCCTACCGGATCAACTTCATCCACGGTGCAACCTTGTCGCAAGGCCGTTTCCTCGATAGTGAGGTTTCCTTCAGACAAAATTCCTACAGAGCGAGCAATTGCTTTGGCGGTGATTGGGTGGTCGCCAGTTACCATTACNTGTCGCAAGGCCGTTTCCTCGATAGTGAGGTTTCCTTCAGACAAAATTCCTACAGAGCGAGCAATTGCTTTGGCGGTGATTGGGTGGTCGCCAGTTACCATTACAACTTTGATACCAGCGGCGCGACATTTAGCCTAAAAGAGGAACAAATTTTTAAAAATGTCAACCCCTTTTAGAAAATAACCAAACCTAATATGACCTATGACCTCACTTATTATACCCTACTTAACTAGTTATTAGTACATAATACTTTAAAATTTACCACCGCATCTGGCACAGCTGCCCGTGGCGGGTCAATCATTGAAATGAGACCCACGAAACGAAATCCTTCGGTGAGGAAAATTGGGTCTTCTGCATCAAATTCATAGCCCACGGGATATTTCTCTTTGGGAAGAAAGTAGTCGCAAAAGCCCAGGACACGTTCACCGCGTCCACCCATGGCGATATACACGTTTTGAAATTCGTTCATCCAATGAGCGGTGAGTGGATGAGTGGTTGAACCAATGAGAATTGTTTTACAGAGGCTAATAATCTTTTCTGGAGCTCCTTTCATGACGAGTAACTGTCTCGCATCATCGGGATTTCTCATGTCGTGAATTGATAGCTGATACTTGTTTCTAGAATTGAACGGAATTTCCATCACTTTTGTGATGCTTTTCACGATACTTCACGACGTTTCCGATAATATCCTCCATGTATCTCAAAATTGCTGCTTCGCTCGCATCTCCATTGACTTCCCTGTGGAATTTAAGCATAAGTAAATTAGTGATCAAGTTTGTCGGGTAAACGATTTTCTTCAAAATCTACCTCTTTAAAACCGGTAAACCTTCATCACCAGGCCGAAAAACGGCTTTCGAGCAAAGCATAGCGACATTAGCCAATGCACGAAATCCGGCATCATCTGCTTCTAAATTTTTTCCGGTAACAGTTTCTCCTTATATCGGCTTCCATGACGTCGTTATTGTACCACAGGTGAGCGACTGACATTTTGTTCATAGTCAGGGTACCCGTCTTATCCGAACAAATGACCGATGTCGCCCCGAGCGTTTCAACAGACTGAATATTTTTCACCAGGCAATTGATGCTCGCCATTCTAATTGCTGTTAAAGCCAACATCATCGTGAAAGTGACGGTCAATCCCTCAGGCACATTTGCGACAACGATGCCAATCACGAAAAAAATGGCGTCAATCCTATCCAATTCATAATTTAGTAATTTTGCATATAAGGTCTATCATTATAGATTAAAACTATACACCTATACATTGAGTATGTTCAAACAAAATTCGAAATACTATTTTTTGCATTATGAGCCATTCCTGCATATGAGCATTATAGTCAGTGGTGGCATGCAGAAGGCTTTCCGGTCAAAGTTTTATCTCAATGGTTATTTCTTCTAAAATCCACATCTATGGAGTTAAAATAGAGACCAAACTGATT
>JABASK010000312.1:0-16883 GCA_019776465.1 Rambutanura hunanensis | reverse complement strand
CTTTTTACTACTTAGTAGTTGAAGAGGTGTGTTGTTGGCTGTTAATTCAGTGGTTTTCTTTACTTTATAGAATCTTTTGTGACTTTTTCTCCCTAAATTCAGGCTTGAATTCCATTTGTGGTCTAGTTTCTTAAGTGGGTCCCTTGACTCCCTTTCTCTTCCGTCATTCCACTTTTCTTAGACTTTGAAGTGGTTCCGGTGTCAAGGGTGACAAAATAACTTCAAATTGTTTAGACTTTCAGGACAATGAGGTGACTTTGTCGTCACCTTAGTAACTTGTTAACTGATCTTGCGTACTCAAAAAATGATTTTTCTACTTATACGTCAATCAAAGCTATTTTGAGAAATCAAAGTGAAACCTTGGACGACTCGGGAGTAAAAGTTAGTTACTTTCACCTTCAAACACGCCAATACTTCAATAGCAAATTGATCATCTTCACACGTCCGTTGTTCAGAAGTGACTATGTTCAAACTTTCTGCCTTCTTTTTTTTGAACTTTACTACCCCTAGTAACCTAACTTTGCATTCGCAAAAATGAGTTTTTCTACAATACAACTCTTAAAATAGCGGGTCAGAAAAAACAGTACTTCAGTAAAAAATTTTTTGAAACAAAAGCTACTTTGCATCATCTAAATCTTCAAAAAAAAATTTGGAGAAAAAATTTTGGAAAATTTTTTTTTTCTAACAACTTTGTATGATCCAAATCTTCAATGAAAAATTTTCGGAAAAATAAAATTTGCATAACAATTTTTGTAAAAAAAAATTTTGAAAAAGACTTTTGTAAAAAAAAATTTTGAAAAAGACTTTTGAAATAGAAAATTTTGGAAAAATTTTTAAAAAAAAAAATTTTTTTTTTTGACCAACTTTGTAAAAATTTTGGTGTTGTATTAAATTTGTATTTTTTTAAATTATTGTTCGAAAAAATGGCGCTTTTGGCTAAAAGCGAAAAACCGCCCCAAAAATTTAAATTGCATTGTAGAAAAACTCCTTTGCGAACGCATAAAGTTTGGCTACTAAAGGTTGTAGATTCTTCTGAAAAAAACTGAAAATTCTAAAATTTTTCTAGTTTACAAAGTTTTGCTTTCTTAAAACTTCTTTTTGATTTCCGTAACCTTAAATGTCGATAAACTTCATCTCTTATTTTGTAGGTTCAGTAAGAAAGTTTATAGCTAGTGTACTCCTCTACTATTCGAAGTCATTGACCTGAAACTTTGGAATATTGGAAATATTGGAGAATCCTTCGATTTTTTTTTTGAATTTTGGAAGTATAGAACCTGGAAGTTTATCCAATTTTGCTTTACCCTTCTATAATTCTTAGACTTAAAGTGCTTCCTTTGTCCTCATCTAATTTCCGTCGCTGTTCTGACCAAGATGAATAGGACGGACGTTGGACTCTAATCTTTTCTTTCATTGAATTTCCAAGAAAAAAAAACTAAAAAAAAAAATCTGGATTTACGGGTACGCCAGGTTCAAAATTTCTCGTTTTTCTTCAGAAGGACAATTTCTTGGTAACAAAGGTAACATCCACATTTCTTATGAGACATTTGATCCATCCTTTTCTAATGACGATGAGAAAACTCAGGTGTATTTAGTTTCATTTCGTGTCGTCTTTTTTTCAAGCTTTTTTAAAAAAAAAAGTAAAAGAAGTTGATGGTTCCTAACGCGCAGAAATTTCAGCAAAACTATTGTAGAGTAGTGCACCACAGAAGAAGAAAAAAAAAAGAACCCAGTTACCCGCTTTTTCCAAAAAACCTCCAACTCTACCCGCTTGGCGAGTCAGTTCGAAGGCAGAAGCGGGTGCGGGTGGGTCGTTGTGACTAAAATTCGTGACTATATAGCCCAACTTTAAATTCTTAGGACCAAAACACCAAAACGAAGCCTTTAAATTTTCTATTTTTAACCACGACTACAAAAAGTTTACATTCTCTAGGATTTTTTTTTCTAGTGAAGACAAAATGACTTGAATAATTTTCTTGGAAAGCCCGTGTGTGTCTCTTTTTTTTTTTTTAGTTCAAAAAATTTTGCTCACGACGACAAAAAAAAAAACAAAAAAAAATTGAACCTTTTTTTTCATATTCTTAAGAAGTGCGTCGCTCGAATGTGTATTTTAGGTTTACGTAGGATTGATGTACGCGAGGCGAGTGGATGTCAATGTACATCATCTTCCCAGCAGATGAAATTATAGAAATCTTACTCTCCAGTGAGTACACGTCAAGTACCAGACCTTCAAAACCTTCGTCACCAATTCTTCCTTCAATTTCATCAAAATCAACACTACTGACCTCTGACCCTTTGGAAGAGGAAACTGAACCATTGCCCGACACTACCTTTCAAGATCGACCAACTCCGCAGGGAAGACAAAAACGCTTAATCGAACGAGGTGATAGTTCGAAGAAAAGTCCCTCTTGGGCCAGGCGAATCTTACCCCGGATACAAATCTTGGCACCACCTCCACTTCCACCGGAAAGAACCCGACGATCAAAAAATTCGAAACGGGTTGTCGTTCCGAAACTAGAATCGTTATTGCCTAGATCAGGTTTTGACCGACAGAAACCACCACTTTCTCCTCGAAGTCTCCTTAAAAGATTTACTTTTGAACCAACTTGTGAAAGAATTGACGAAGAGACAAGTGACGACTTTACGTTTTTTCGTCATTTTAATAAACCTCCATTAACTCCACCGTCACCAACTACACTGTCCAGAACTTTTTAGTAAGAAAAAAATGAGCTCAAAGGATTCCAGTGCTACCGGTCTCTCGTCTCTGCTTGAAGGACCTTCACTTCGTGACCTTCTCCATCCAAATTTCAACGAATCGTTAAAGGCCCATAACGCCATCACGTTCAAATTGATCCGAATAGGTAAGGACCTCTGACCTTTGACCTTTTAGTTGTTGAGGAGAAAATCTCGTATTTCTCTTCTTCAACTCCTTGGCTTGGGAAAATCTTGACGTTTCTAGAGGCAAATTAAAATTCGAACGAACTTTGGCAGTTATCTCCGCCTTCTTCCAGAAAAAGTAGCAGTATAATAGACTCAAAGACACACCTAGAATTTCCAAACGAAAAGGGAACAATCAAATTGTAATTGAGTTACAAATCCAATCTTCCCTCCTCGATTCTTCTTCGTCCCTGGTCTCTTCAACCTGTTCAGAATTTCAATAATGATTATTCTCCCGGGTAAAAAGAAAAACATTGTCTTTCGTTTTTTGAACAGTCTAAATTAGAAGAAAAAAAATCCCAGACGCGCTATCACTTGTAACCCGGGAGTTTTGTACCAGTGGAATGAACTTTTGGTGAATTCTAATTTTAACAGAATAACACGTTGAGTCACGGAAGACGTGATGATGTTTCTTACTCAGTGCACTTAAAAGAAAAATATTTTTTTTCTCATTTACGCGCACCTACTTCTCATAATTTTTTCTGTCGGAGACCTGCCGGTTTTTTTTCGGGGAGATAGGAAATTTTCCGCATCAAATCTCTTTAATTAAGTCATTCTGTTAGAAAAGTTATTAATGAGGAGACGGCTCGTGCCGACAGGTCGTGGGCTCATACTAGTAGAGAAGAACTGATGAGTTGTTAATTATTGATAAAAAAAAACGAAAGGTGTAAAAATTAATGAGCTTTTGTCGGCATTCCTTTGCGCTTTCATAATTTACTGTAAGTTTTCACGTAAAAAAAATGAATCCTGAATCCTGCCTGACAAAACTCAAGTGGAGATTAGACCTGCTTTTCTTTTGGGTGATCGATGATGATGATAATAATGTGTACGCTAGAAAATTTTCTACTGCTGTAACTTTCTCTTTTGACAACCCTTCAAAATTCTTTAATAACTTTCTACCTTTTTTCAACAAAAAAAACACTTTTTAAAGAAAAACTCGTTTTTTATCTTATTTTTAAAAGAAACAGCGAGAATAAAGTTTCTGTTCAGAGTTATTTTTTTTCTTCAGGTTGCTGACGATGGGAAAGTTAGTGAAGCACATAATGTTTTCTTATAATCTCCACCCAAAAAAAAAGAACCCACTTGAGAATTCAGTCCTTGAAAGTTTCTAAGTTTCCAAGTGGTGGGACGTGTCACTTAGGTAACAGCCAAAGGGCTTAAGTTTTTTTTGTAATTTAATGATGTGATCATTTTAACGGATTTTGGTCATCGACCCTGTCGCTGCGCGACTACCAGCTACTGATACATTTTCTCTTCTTATGAATTTATAAGAGTTTGATTTCGACCCAACTTCTTATACACTTCAGTTCGAGTTTTTCTGGAAGGCTGGAAGTGACCACTACTGCGGATCCAAAATAATTTATTAATTACTTGACATTTTCTTCCCGGGCTCCTCGACAGACACAGTTGTCTATCACTTTCTCTCTCCTCCTCCTCCTCCTCCGACTTCTCAGTGGTTGTCATGGGAACCGATGAAGCTCCTGAGCTTTCAATTTTTCATGTTCTACAACCTTCTTCTAGAAACTAGTATTTTCTCTTATAGGTTTCAAATGCTAGGAGAAACTGGTTAAGGAATCCCAAGAGAAATCCCTTCTGCATTCAATTTCCTTCTAAATGGACCAACCCAGCACTTGAACAACGTGCTGTTGATACTCTCAAATGTTAGAACATAGAATAGAAAAAAGTAGAGCAAGCGTGTTAGATTTCGTGTTTGGCGCCTTCTACGCTCATTTTTCAATTGGGCTCCTTAAGTGGTTTTAGGAAAGAGGAGAAAGTACTGAATTAAATATTGGAGCGCCTGCGGAGAAAGCAACTAAGTTGATTTTTTTTTGTATACAAAATAAGCTTTCAGTTCTGAACAAAAAAACAGATGAGGCATACAAATTATTTTTAGATTATAAATTTTAAAAGGGTTGAGGTGCTGACAAGTTGAAAATGACTTTTTGTCCCTCTTTTTTTTTTTCGAAAGATTGACTCGAAGGTGAGCAAATTGTCCTTGTCCGACTGAGCAGTGGGTGCCAACTGGGACGCTTACGAAATGATGTCGACCTCTTTTTTGTTTCAACGAATAACAAACAGAACGAGAGAAAAAAACAGCATTTTTTTTTAAAAAAGAAAGAAAATTTTGAACAAAAGTTGTGGGCGAGGCGCGTTTTTTCTGAAGAGAATAAAAGTTCATCAGGAATGTTTAGTAAAGTTGCATAAATTTCCACCTGGGACAAAATGCCAGAGACTTTCTCTTACTTTTGACTTTCTCCCACTTGCGCTCGCTTTCTCCCTCTTTTTCTTTTTCTACCACCTAAATCTTGAATGATTTGAAATTGATTGAATAGAAATCCTTTCAAAATGGTTCATTCTTTTTCATTCAACTCCTTTGAAATTCTCTTGTTACCAAAACTTTTTTGTCGAAGTCTGAATTGAGTGAGTCGATTTTGTTTCGATTTTTTTTATCGCCAAAAAAAATTGAGATGTGGCCTACATCACTCCTGCATCTCAAACTTGTTTTTTTCTTTCTATGGATCGAAAACTTGGGTTTACAAAACGCTTAGTTTTCTTTTCAAGATGGTTTACCCAAAAAAAAACTCCTTCTAAAGAAAAGTTGTTGGGTTAAGAAAAAATCCTTTGGCTAAAATATCCGGCGGCGGTATTTGACTTGTTCATGATGAAATCTGTAAAAGCGGCTTGTAATTTTCATCTTTTTTCTTTTGTCTTCTGTCAACAACTTTCACGGGGGGGGGAGGGTTGAAGTGTGCGCGCACATTTTTTTCGCACTGAAATTTGTTTGTTTAGAAAACCAATACACGTAAGAGTCAAAGC
This sequence comes from Rambutanura hunanensis, assembly GCA_019776465.1. Classification (NCBI taxonomy): domain Eukaryota; kingdom Metazoa; phylum Arthropoda; class Collembola; order Poduromorpha; family Neanuridae; genus Rambutanura; species Rambutanura hunanensis. The sequence continues at coordinate 11,132 of JABASK010000312.1, read as the reverse complement.
AGGCGGGTATTTACCCGGGACATTTTTTGGAAAAGTAAAGTAAGGAGTTTCCTACACCCCAAACCTTTTATTTCCGTAGCTAGTTTAGAATCCTAGACGAGAGGGGGGGGGCTTGGTTTTGGTCAGAATTTTGCTTACGTCTATGAAATAATTAGGGGTTTCTAGAAACTCGATGTCGTGATTCAAAAGATCGTATCGGTAAGTTTCTACCTCACGACTTCAACTCGTTATACAAACTACCAATTTTTTTTTTTTGACTTTCACCGCTCCTGCTCCCACCGTGTGGTAGCTGTGAGCGCCTAATATTTACCAGTAAAAGCCAACCTTTTGCACGTCTAGTAAACTAGAAAATGTTCTAGAATTTAACTCTGTGTCTTCCTTCAGTCTAATCTTGAAAACCAGCCTGACTCCTGAAAGATTTCTCAACTTTCAACCAACTTGGTAAATAATGTAATCTGAGCTCATTATGAAGGTATCCCAACCAGAGTGAAAGTTTAGACGCTCAACTGACTCCGTCGATTTGAAATAAACTAACAAAAACCAGGATGGAAGCAAAAAACTTTCTTTTTTTTCTCGTGACCTTTCAAGTTTTTCTTCCTTGAAGCCTAAAAACTTTTTTTTTGATATGGTTCTCATTAAATTAGACGTGGGATTTCCCTTAGGACTTCAAATTTTCTCCTCCTCCTCCTCCTCCTCCTCCTCCTCATCTTTTAGATCTTCTAGTTTTCTAGGAGATCGTGTAAAGTGGAGGATAAAAGGTGATTTAAGGAACCAATTTGTGGGAGATTTTATTATCAATTCACTATATAGCACCTAATTATGATCATCTTTTAGATCTTCTAGTTTTCTAGGAGATCGTGTAAAGTGGAGGATAAAAGGTGATTTAAGGAACCAATTTGTGGGAGATTTTATTATCAATTCACTATATAGCACCTAATTACGATGCTTTACTGTGGTTTGAACAAAAAAGGCAATTAGTGAAAGAGAAAGCAGAGTACTATGAACTTGGATTTAAACTACTTTTACCAACTCTTTAGATCTTTTGATCATTTTAGGAAATTTAATTGTTTGATCTTTTTATTTTGATTTAATTTTCAAATAGTTTTCTGATTTTACGCAACAACTTTCTACGCTCCATGATCAACATTCAGCAGAGTTGCAGTTACTTGTTGAAAACTTTCGGAAGAGAAATGCAGAGATCAGGAAAGAACGGTAAGAAAAAATTAGTTTTTTTTTTAAAATTTTAGGTAAAAAAAAATTTACTCGTTAAAAAAAAATAAACGTTTATGCTGCTGTTTATAAACCGTCACCGTTCTATTCTTCACATTACAAGGCTTCATTTAAGCTGATGAGAATGATAGAGAGTCAATCGCTCATTGTCGTTTGTCGTTAAGTACCCTCTGGAGAAAAGTAGTTTGACCTAAGTCCTTCCAGAAAATGAGTCTTTCTAAAGAATGTCACAATTTGGTCACATTTTTTTTAACCCGGACGGATTCTCTTAGTTTTCTCGATATTTTGTTCAGATTGGGCTGACCAACGCGGAAATACGGTCATTAAGTTGGAACAAATTTGGTCTTACTTTTTCAATGATTTGCGTTTTAAGCCGCATGACTTCCTTTTCTTCTGACTTCCTTTACTTTTTTTTGCCACTCTGAAACGTATTAGCTCAAGGAAGTCGTCATAAGCTGGACTTTCTTCAGGTTCTGTCAGGCTTAAGCTCCTGGGAAAAAGTCCAGCAGTTGATCGTTTTAAAGGTTTGTCGTTTAGCCTCACTATTCACCCGGGCAGTCTAAATCTTCTGTGACACTTCATCGAAACCCTCCAGGACTTTTTACCGGAAAACCTCCAGCCACTTGAAATAATTCCTATAGACATTTCATTTTACAACCCTGAAAATTGAAACCATCTGTCACAAAATAGCATTGGCATTTGGAATTCGTTAATTGCCTTCCCTGTTCGTCTACTTTAAAAAGACTCTCCCCGTTGGCATTCTGGAAGATGTCCATACTTTTGCCCTCTATTTGACTGACATTACTAACAAACCACAAAGTGCAAGCCCTTGTCACAATTCGGTGACAAGGCAATTTTCCCTGGCAATATACACTAGGCTTCTCTTTCGTCGTCTACTACGTCAAGTTGTAGAACCCGCATGTCTTCTATAAAAATATAAGAGCTAGAAATTGGAGTGCTCCTCGACATAACAGCCTATTTATAAATCGCCTCGTTCATGATAATCCATAAGGTGTCTCAATCATTTCGTACCTCCTGTCCACGCCAAGGATGATAAAGCTACTTCTGATTGTTCTAGAAAACCCGGGATTATTATCAGGTATCATTTGACCTGCGTCACTGGTTTCCTTCCTGAAAAAAATGTCAATTTTATCTGAAAACTCAACGTCAGCAATGGCGTCTCTGTCGCTAGCGATTAGAATCAGAAAAGTAACGACACGAAAAGTTAATTAAAGAGCGATTTCCTCTTTAGCTTTTAGAGCGTGACAGGGCGCAACACTCTAATCAGTATCAGTATCAGTGGTGCTGAGTCAATTTTATTCAAAATCGGGTCATTTTGGAGGTTTTGGTGTATTGGCGAAAATGTGTCGTTCATCTGAATTATGAAAATCCGAATGTAAAACAGAGTAAAATTTCTCACTTTTTCAAGTTTGTGCTTTTGTGAAAAAGCGACAAAAAGAACAAAAGAGAAAGTAAAAGCTTTTCTCTATTGTAAAATAACGCGTTGGGTTTCAAATCCTTGAATTATTTTTGCATGAAGTGTACGTCTCATAAATTACAAAAGTCCTCCATCTCTTTCCTGAACTTACTAAAAGAGGTTAGGTTAACAAAGGTTATTACGCCTAACCCCTAAAACTAACCTGGGTTAATAAACCTAACCTTTTGTTTTAAATTTGTAGGCCTCCATGTAGTAGCACTTTGTTCCAATTGTGGGAAACACTCTTGCAAGAAGTTGAAATTGATTCTCAAGCTCATTCCGACATCGCAGGATCTCTCTCTCGGCAGGTAAGGTAAAGGTCAAAGGTTACACAAATGATTTCATGTCGGCAGCCTTGTAGAAAGAAAAATAAAAGTATTAACGTTCTGCCAAGTTTTTCACACGGGGTATCTATTCTGCCTCAGATGTTTTTAAGTTGGATGATCTCAAGCAAATATTTTGAGAAAACAGGGTGGGGCTGGGTGGGACGGCGTTGATGATGATGAAAAGTGGAATCAATGTGGTGGGAAAAAAACGATAAGGTTTTCTTTTTTTTGTTTATTGACTTTTCTCCTGCTTAAAGATTCCATTCGTAAGAAAAGAGAAAGTCTGTTTATCGTATTTCTAAAACGTGGCTACAACGGTGGCACGCGTGGTGGGGCCTGACCTAAATTTTGTGTTTCGTGTCCATATAAAATTACAGGGTAACTGACTTATTTTCGTATTACCCTTGTTTACTCTCCGACCCTTGACTAACTTTCGCTAGAAAGTGAGTCCAGGTGGGTCAACCTGTAAGTCCGGCAATGCTTCGGTTTGAAATTTATTAATATTCTATGAAGTTCCTCAATTTATATTCTGTCTTATTCTCAGGTAGCACGGCAACTGTTGGAAAAGACATTTTGTCGGAAGATCCAATCACGTAAAATTTTTACACATCGTGAAAGTTTCGAGACGCTTTTGACTAAAACGGAAAATCTCTTGTCGAGCGTAAGTTAGCTTTTTTTTTGGTACTCGAAACACTTTAAACGGGAAAACTTTTTAGAATTCGCACAAAGTTTTTTTTTTTTTGAACAAGAGTACTCGAAAAGAAGGCTCAAAAAAACATTCATTTCACCAGGAAGGTGTGTGTGTGTTTAATCTGAACACGGTTTTCAGAGAAAGCATAAGGCTTGTCACGAGAAAAGGAAACATATATTGCCATTTTGACTTATATCGATTTCGTTTTTGCTTTTGAATGAAAGAATAAGTGAACTTTATCCTTCCTATACTTTTGTCACAATACCAGAAATTGAATGTTTTTGTCTCGATTCCTAGTCTTTCCTTGTCCATGTTTTGAAAGGAAATTGACATTTTACGAAATTCTATAGCATATCTTTAATTCATAGTTGTTGTTTTTTGGCAACATTTTATTTCCTGTCAGGTAAAATTTCACAAGTTCCACTTTTCTTTGGAAAAAGTAGGCGACGTACCTTTTGACTTTTCTGCTTAGATTGTACTTTTTGAATGAAAATTTATCGAAAACAAGGGAAAACGCAAACCAAGCGAAAAAAAACAAAACAAATTTCAGCAATTCAAAAAGTCACTTGTAGTCTAACCACTTTTTCATTTGTGGTTTTGATTAAACTCGGGTAATTTTTAGGCCTACCGAGACTACTGTGAAGCCTGTCAACGTCACGTGGATCAAGGAAGTAGTAAATCGTTGTCACTTTACTACGATGCCCATAATGCCTACGTCCAGCAACTTCGTGGAACCAATGCCATGCTCAATGAGTACCAGTCCTCGACACTTCCAGCTCTCCTCCAGGTGAGAACGATCGAAATAAAAAAAAGAAAGTGTCTAAAGGTAGAGCAAGTCGATGAATCACAAATGAAATTAAATGAAAAGACGGGAGATTAAAGACTTTAGTAGAGGAATTGAGGGCAAATGAACATTTTAGCTTGAAATAAAAAACGCCCGGGAGAGAACATTGATTGAGAATTGAGTCGTAAAATGAAACTTCCTCCTCTTGTCTTTTAATTTTATCCATGGAGCTGGAGGAGATTTATGTTGATTTATGTAAGACCGTGGGAGAGTCCGTGCTTGAAGAAAGTCAAATCATTACGAGTCGGGTAAGACAAGTAAACGCATTTTAATTTTTAGGGGTAAAGAAAAAACAAAACCAAAAGTAACTTAAATAAGGTTCAACTTTGGTTCAAATTAAATTTAAAAAAATAGCATGATAAATGATTCAAATTATGACAGGTGCAGCCAGGCGGAAAACTTTTTAAAGTTTTTTTTTTTAATTAAGCTTTAACTAAACCAAAAGCTTTGCAAAAAAAATATTTTTTTTATTTAATTAATTTTTCTTAATCGATTAAATTGAACCACTAAAATTAAAAATGAATCTTAATTAATCATCCTTTTACAGACGAAGGAAGCGACTAGTCGCTACGAAAACTTGATTTCTGTCTGCCAAAATATTAATGGACTTCAAGACGTACGCGATTATGTCAAAGCACTGACTTTAATCCCGCCTCCAAATCAGCGTCACGCTTTTACGCTTCCCGTTCCATTATTGACAGAAGGAGGAGACGTTTTGGTAAGGTTCATTAATCATCTAACTGCTTTTTTTTTTAATTCAACCAAAATAATTTAAAAATAATTTTAAAAAAAGAAGATAATTAAGTATTAAAATTTGCGCGACAATCAGCGACACTTGTCAAAATGTTTAGTAGTAAGGCGCGTCATTTGCGTATTGTACTATTTTTTTTAGATAGTCACTGTATTTTTGTATTTACTTTTAAATTGGTAGGATCAGAAACAAGTTCCGATTCTGAAAAATGAAGTGATCTCAGCCCCGTCAGCTCGAGCAAGATTTGAAAACGTGAAAAAGGAAATGATTGAGCTTCAATCCGACATTAAACAACTACACGATGCTGTTGAGACGCTACAACGAATGCAGCAACGGTAACAACTTATACACTTTTGACAAGCAGTACATTTTTTTTTTAAAAAAAAACTTGTTTGCTTTTTTTTGAAAAAAGAAAAGCGTTTTCTCCGTATTTTCTTTTGATCTTTATTTCTGTTGAAAAAGACGAAGACAACTTTCTCTTTTTTTAAAAAAAAAATTGGACCAAAGAACACGCCGCGTACACTAATCAAAACAAACTCTCCCGCTCTGCTGTTTGAAAGGCCCATTTTTTCAAAAAAAAAAAAAAAAAAAAATTTTTTTGGTCTCTTAAGATACAAATTTTGCTCAAAATATATCCTCGTTTCAAGTTTTATAATTTTATCAAATAGGAGTTTAGACTCAAGTCTCTTCAATAAAGCTAATGAGCTTCAAGAAGAAATCAGTATGAAGATGTTTGATCTCCGGTTGGCTCAAATCCACTTAGCTTCACTTCGAGCTCAGGTTAGCCAAAAAGTCACATAACGTTTTTCTCCTCTTCTTCCTCCTCCACACTTCTAAAATATTGATCTTTTTGATATAAAAAAAAAAGAGTTTTTGAACAAATAATTTATTTATAGAGAGACTTGTACTCGCCAAATCCACGAGTTGACGGTGGGAGCAGTGGTGGAGGTGGGGGTGAATCGAGTAGTTCCATTTCAAGTGGGACAAAAGATCGAAAATTTCCCATCTCTACCCCAACAATGAAGTCTAAGTGGCTCAAGGCCTTCAAAAGTCTTAAAACGACACCAAACCCACCACCGTCCCTCCCTACTCCACCACAAGAAAAGTAAGTCAAAAATTTTATACAAAAATTTTGAATTTTTTTTGCAAAAAAAAACCACATTTAACAAAAAGCTTTTTCAGCTCTTTTCTCTCTTATTACTTTTTTGTACAAAGTGCGTATCGTTTGAGCAACGTGCTCCACAACAAAACGGCCTGCGAACGCTAAAATGTTATTCACTTTAATAAAAAAAAGTTGGACCACGTTCTATTATTTAAAATTTGACACATTTTAAAATTTATAGATTTGTAATTAGTCTCTTACAAATTTGTGCGTTTCGTTAAGGCTTCTAATTACACGGTAAATGTTAATTTTTAAGCTGGTCAATAGGTGCCCAGTCCATCAGCGTCCGTATAGTGACCAAATTTGCTAACTTTTTTAATTTGTGATTTTCTTTCTTACTAATTTTTGGCTGCTTGGTGAGTCGAAGTCAAAGGGACAGAATCAAATGTTCCTCGCCGTCACTGCATATTATGATGATGAGGTACAAAATTTTTTGCTTTTTTTTTTGTTGTTGTTGCCTTTTTTGGCAATTTTTGCGTGTTTGTGAAAATTACTAACTTTAGTGTGAAGGCGGATGGTGGTATTTTCCTTTTGTTGTGAAAGACAATTTTATTTTTTGGAAAAAGAGGTTTTTCTACGAAAAAATAATAAAAACTTTCTTTTATTTTCGCTTCCACGCGTTAGCGTTGGCAACCTTTCTTCTGGAAGAAGATACAATTGCACACTTTTCCTGAAATGTCCAAAAATAGTATCATTCACAATAGGAATATTTTTGAACAAAATTTGCAAACTTTAAAAATTTTTTAATGATGTCTTGTTATTCTTTACCTAAAACCTACCTAACTGTGGTTCACCTGCTACGTAAAGCCTGATAATTTTAAAGCTTTTTGAACTTTCTCTCTGCCTACGTTCATAAACTTTTTATTTTCTAAAAATGGCGTCATTTCTCAAAGTAAAAAGTTCTTTTTTGTGTTCAAACGACTAAGTTAGTAGAAAAAAAAAAAGAAAAGTAAGCTTTTTTTTTTGTTCACACCAAAATGTATAGTACTTCGAGCATGAACCAAACAAAAGAAGCAATAAAGGCCCTTTGTCTTCAATTCTCATTTTGAATTAGCCTTCTTTTTTTCTCATAAGGAGCCTTCTAAACGCTCTTCACTTTTTATTTCCCGTTGGAAGTTGATGGTTTTGTTTGGATTTGTAATGGATATTGATTACTAGCATGTGCTTTCTCTCCGCTCCTTTCCCCACTGTGCAACATGATGGCCTACTTAAATGATACTACTTTTTACTTGATGAGCATGAAAAACCTCAACTTTCTTCTATTTGTCTAAAAACAGAAGAAAGAAAAAGTTGGAAATTGACGTTTCCCACAAAAATACATAATACTTTACTCTGTTAAGAGAGAAAGTTTCGACGCTTTCTCTTTGTCCAGAGTTGAAAGTTGGCCATTGTAACATTTGGTCAAAAGCCATTGGGTCAAATGAGAAGCTTAGTTTAGAAGCATGATTAACCCAATAAATTATTGAAAATATATTTTTTCTACACCAATTTTTCTGAACGCAATTTTTTTTCTTACCAATTGTGTCATTTTTTAAAAAAAGGTTTAGGTAATAAAAGGTAAGAGTTCAGGGGTGAGGTTGGAAGATTGTATAGTTGAGCTTTTTACCTGTTAACCATTTTGATGTTGATCATTTTGCATGTTGTGTGCACCTTTAAAACTTTCTAGTCTGACATTTCACTTTCTTCTCTCTCGCTACCGTGGCAACACTTTCGCTTTCTCTTACCAGGCAAGTGTAGAGCACTTTGACATTTTTGCAAATTCTGGACAACGTTTCCAATTGGCTGAAGATTAAGCGAAAATAAGATTCGGTCCCTAATTCTTTTATCAACGGATCTAAAAAAACCGAAATTGAGCATAACGACCTAAAGTGCCTACAAGATAAAGTTGTAATACGTTTTATCTTTTTCTCTTCCAGGAAAAGTGTCAAGGAGAAGGATAACAATGGAAAGGAGTTTCAGATCTTTGAGAATCACATTTTCCAGGAATACACTTACAAGAAAATTACTCCCTGTGACATTTGTTCCAAGATACTCCGAGGTACAATTTTACCTCATTTATTCATTAGTCACTCTTCCAGGAAAATAAACCCAAAAGGTCAAAGGTTCTTGAATAATTTATCATACAAGAGTCGAGACCCACAAAAACGATACGTGTTCTTCTCTACCCATAGAATTCCGTACTAAAACTTAAAAACATTTGTCCCTGTAGGGCACACGCGACAAGGCATACGATGTCGTATGTGTAAAATGAACATTCATTTGGATTGTCAAGATAGAGTTGAGAAATGTCAACCAAAAACTCGTTTGCTACGACGGCAAAGGTCAACTTCAGAATTGGAGACACGCCTAACACAATTGAATGAAGCAGATGGTGGATCGAGTTCAAAGATGAATCAAATCCGTAAGTTCTTTCTAGTGTTACCTAGCAACTAGTTAGCAGTCAACTGGTCATTACTAGATTTGGCAGGACATACGGTTCAGTTTTACAATTTTGCGTTGAGCCGGGTCGTCGTAATCCCGACGAGCTTAAGTCTTAGTCACTCAGAATGATTAATTAGGCAATACTTGGGAAGTGCAGCTCAGTTCCCTGGATGGTTAGGACTCTTTTGTGATACTTTGGATAAAGGTCACACGACTTGAAAGAGAAGTTTTAATTGAATGTTGTTTTGTGGATTAATCCCCAGGGGGAAGCGAAGAGCCTGACCTGATTTACCAAGTACTGAAACAGGCGACTGATCTCAAGAAGCCCGGAGGCGGAGGCAGTAGTAGCGGGAGCGGGAGCGGGAGTGGTTTTCTTGGTTCATCCCAAACGCTTCAGTCTCAACAAGATCTCAGTCTCCCGTCAACTAGTCATCGACGATCAAATCCCACTGTGAATATAATTGGGAACCAATCAGGTAGCACCGTTGCGCTGGCTCAACCTCCTTCCTTACATCCTTCGTCTTCCGGTAAGCCATAAGTCAGGCCAGAGATCCCGTATCGTTACATATCCGGTCATTACTAGCTCGTTAGAAGCAATATTTTGAAGGGGTTTTATAAGTTTTGCAAAAAGAAATTAAATGAAAATCGTTTTAACTTTTCCCCTTTTGCTTTTTGTTGGGATCTCTGGAGGGTTTTGGCAGCGGAAAGCCAGGGTAACCTTAATAAAGTCAACTTGAGCTCACTTTGACCTCTGACCTCTTATGCCCTCTTGAATAGGCCAACGGAGAGATAGTTACGTAAGCAAAAAGAGCGTGTCAGCGGATACTGATGGACATTCTCTCGTTCTTCTACCCCCTCCACGGGCCATCTCGCTTCCCTCCACCCAAAGTATACTGGCCACTACTCAATTCATTTTCTAATTGTCAATTTGCATAACTAACTAACTAACTAACCGGTTATTTTGGCAAGCTGCGTTTACAAATAACGCTAACCCATTTAGAATAATTAGTAGTTGAGTTAGTCTTCGATATTTTGTCTAGGCGCGTCCCCAACTTTTGTGCATGTTCTTCGTAACGAAACAGCTTTAATCTAACACTGAGTGTGTTAACCCTTTGCCTTGACCTTTGACCCTCAGTGCCAAAACTAAACTTGTCAAAGTTTTTTGAGTGGTAGTTTTGAAGCGTTGTTTTTTTTTAACTTCGTTCCGTTTCAGCACCGCATAGTCCACGCCGGAGGAAATTGGATCTTCGGATGAAAAGTTTTTCGCTTGACTCATCCCGAGTCGACAGAACACGCCAATCGACGTCGCTACGCTCACGGAAGCCAGTCAACGTCGCACAGTCAATGTAACGGATTTGCCTTATATTCACAAGACACTCGTGACCTTATGACCGCAGCTTAATGGCTTTGTTTCTGATTAAATTTATCCTTATTAATTAAATGCATCTAACTGTCCAAGATTCATTATTCTGCAGGTTGAGGTCAAAGGTCACTTGTGTCCCAGCCACTCTTGCTCACTCCAAAAAAAAAGCCTCCTTTCTCTGGTCTCTCTGTCCTATCTCTCGTTTCTTGGCTTCCATTTCTTTCCAAAAAATCTTTCCTTATGAGCATGAATTTACTAATTTTTTCCTATTTATTAAAAGCTTTCCTTATACCCCCGCTCTTTTGCGGCCATGACCTCTGTTGACCTCGCCCTGACCTTTTTGCCCCGACTTGACACGGGTTTCTTCCTCTTCCCTATTTCCTCTTCTTTCTGTCTTTTGCAGACTACTGGAGAGAATTCGTTGGAAGGTCAAATAATGCCGCTTTGGGCAATCGCCGGTCCATTGACGGTGCCCTCCTTCGCTTTGTCCCTTCGTCCACCGCTCCATTTGTCAGTCATTTTGGTACTCAGTCAATCATTTCACTTCCACATCGTAACTCAATGTCGTTGGCTGCTCGCAAGTGCTTCTGCATGTTTGCCTGGGCTATAGCTCTGTAAACCGCCGCGGCGTTACTGTCACCTTTTTTTCTAAACTAATTCTCAACGTTGCATTGCTCTTCCCTTCTTCTTTCTAATTTCATATCTAAAAAAAACTCGGTGTCTTTTTTTTTTCGCTAAAACTCGTTCTCGACTTCTGGGAAATCGTAGGACTTGAAAAGTTTTAAAGGGTTTTTTCATTTGTTCTACTTTCTAGCCCCGTCTAGTCCTGTGCATAATAGAAGAGCACTCCTCAGCGCTCGAAATGTT
>JABASK010000311.1:0-16899 GCA_019776465.1 Rambutanura hunanensis | reverse complement strand
GTTGATGGAACTCATGCCAGAAAGATGTGGAAATAGTTCACAATCTAAGGATTTTGAAAGCGTTCTATCCAAGGTAAAACGAAAATGTGCTAAAAATTCTAATTGATTTTGGTATTTAGAAAATTCTAGTTGAACTTCAACTTTTTACTTAGGTTGCTGATTATCGTGCTCCTAATTTTGAGCATGGGAATATGCTTCAAGGAATGTACGTACCTAAACACTTTGTCTGGGAAAGTCTTTACGATCCAGTTTACATTTTACTTCGAGCTGTTCATCGCAAGGATTTTCAAACATCACTGGATAGATTTACAGAATTGTAAAAGATTACAGATTTTCAAGTATTTTTAACAAGAATTTTTTAGAATAACTTTTTTTTTGGTACAGCGCAAATGCAAACAGGAAAGTTCAAAGGACCTGGATCCCCATGGCCACCTTTCCGAATTCCAGAACTGGCAGTTGCTCCTTACAAAGATCCCAGATTTGTACTCCAAACAAAGATTTTTCATGGACTGGTCTTTGTTATTTTCTTGAAAGCAGTGAATGGTCGACAGTCTTCGGATCAACTTGTATCACTGGCAGTGCACCTCCTAGAATTGGCCCTGAGTGTCATTGACCCCATTGGCCAAGATGTAAAAAGCAAAAGAAAAAAATGTAATTTGCCTCTTTTGCGTAAACTTTACTTGTTGTTGTAGGTGATGTCGAGTATTGAAGATCCAGAAGAAGAACCATCTGAAAAATTTGACATGATATTTTCTACATGGTATGCCTCAGATTCGCTTTTAACGAATGTTAAAATGGAAATTCCAGCAGTTTTAGTTAAGCCACCTCCCGAAGAAGGGAATGGAGGATCTGACTCTTCAGAAGGTGAGCGTATTAGTTGGTGTACTGGTACTGGTTCCGTAGAATCAGAATCCCTTACTATTGTCATTTTTAGATCCTGGAGCTGAAGAAGGAATGGAAGTTGAAACGTATGATGTCGCTGTAGAAATATTTGATGAACTTATTCGTGCTACGAATCAAAATCCAGTACCAACTACAAATACGAGAAGTGCACTTCAACGAATGGCAATTATGCCTCCCCGAGAACGTAACTTAACTTAACCTGAAATCAGTACTTTGCTAAGGATTCCTGTAGAAACGCTTTTTAATTCTTGAACAATGTTATTTTTTATGTTATTTGTACTAGGTGTGCAACCAGGTCCGTTTCAAGCGTTATTGAATCCTGGCAGAATTAGAGGCCTTTCAAGAGATGATGAAATGCGGAGGCGAAACTTACAGATGGTTCTACATTCGGCCAAACCTGTAGTGAGGTTACATAAGAAAGGAATTGATACCAATACTCCGCCGGTAATTCATTACAACAAAACTTTGTAATTAACCTGGTAAACCCACGAATCTAGTATTAGATTCTAGAATGGATTTAATCTGTTAGATGCAAAACACAATTGGTACAAAACCTTATAAATTTGAACCTTTGTAGGGCGGAGTTACTAATGAAGTTGAAGTTCCAGTGAACGAATCTATAATTTCTCTTCTACTAAAACTTCATTCAAAGTTATCATCATGTCCGGACAGTTACACTCCATATTGGGAAACCCCTTCTGCTCAATCCATCATGGCTCAAACAAAAGCTGGTGTAAAAACTGGACTTGATCCAGGCACTTTTCATAGTGACAACTACATAACAACTTACAGTCCACAATTCTATTTAGAATTATACCAAGTAATGGAAAATCAAGGACTTTTTGCATCACGAATTGGAGATGGACCGTTTTTCATTGGAAAAGTACTTGATAAGTTGGCATCTAGTGATGCTTCTTGCCGTGAGCACATTTTGGAAGTAAAGGAAAGAGTTTGGCCTAAAGAAATGGAGCGGGAAGAAGATCGACTATTGAGAGAAGCTCAAGAAGAGGCTGAACGAAAGAAGAAAGCAAGTGACCGTCGAAGACAAGCCACGGAAGAAATGCAGCGTCGTCAACAAGCTTTTCTAGAAAAAATGAAGAGTGAAATGGAAAGTGGATCGAATCCCTTTGGTGAAGGAGAAGAGAGCATTGTAAGAAGAAATGGAAATGAAACCTACAGAATATCACTGTGTCATTTGTAACTTGACAGGACCCAGTACCACTTCTAATCCCATCGGACTGGTCATCCTTCTGCAAGCCACCAGTATTCTAGGTCATAGAAGAAAAAAAGGTTAGTAGGAGTAAGACAATAGGTCAAGTTTTATATTTGTGAGTCCTAACGTTGGACAATGGGACCGGATACTAGCAGAAAACCATGATTTCATGTACTTTTGATTTTGTGACTTTTTTTTTCCAGAATGTCCTTCTTTGATGTTGCCAACAAGTGAAGAGGAGCGCTGTGCCTTTGTGACGAATGAAACCATGTCAGGAATGAACGAGAGGAGACTTCGGGAATTCATGACTCGTTTTGATGACGATTCCTGGCTAATGAGCATTTCTGCTGGATGGGATGGTTGGTATCCATGTACAAACTTGTGGACACCATCTTCATCATGACTGTCTCAGGGATTATCATTCTTCTTTGAGAACACAACAGAGACAACATAACATTTCTATTGACAGGTTAGATTCCTTGACTGCCTCTTCTACGGGAGAGATTTTTTTTAAAAAAAAGAGGGTTACTATTAATTTACTAAAATTTTGATTTTCTCAAATATTTTTTCAGAGGAGAATATTTTTGCCCTCTTATGCCGACAATTGGCCAATTCGTTCTTGCCACTTTCATCTGAACTTGGAGTAAGGAAATGTGCCCTTGTGAAAGATAGGAAGGGAGGATCGTCAAGCCTTGAAACAACAATACCACAAATTCCACCTTCTCCAGAAGGAACTGTAGCCTTGGAAATATTAAAACTTTTGAAAGAAGTTCCATTACCACAAGATCACTCGAAAATGGTGGAGGCCATGGCTAAAACAATGGAAGAAATGACTTAATGCTACAACACTCAAGTATAGGAAAATTGGATCTACAACAAATACCAAGAGTATTCTATTGTTTGTCAATTCAATTGCACGAACAAATTTGGAAATGGAATTAGTTTTGTGTGGTGGTAATTTAGTAGCGGCCATACCTTCTGCTGAACCACAACCATCAACTTCAACAGCACCTCCATCAATCTCAACACTTCCTAAACGATCGTGCATTGGTAACGTAACTTTAAGTTAGGTAGTTAACTGAACGTAACTAGGTAACTAACTTTTAATCTTTTCTTTTCTAGTACCGCTGCTTCACGTGTTAGGAGTGCACTACAAGATTCTATCAACTGGTGTGATACCTTAAGACTTGGGAGAGAATTCTAGGAATTAGATTTCTTCCGGATACGCAAGTGATTACACCAGAAATAGAAGTTCCGCTTCTTCTTAGAGATCCAATTTCAACACTGATACACTTTCTTATGAATCTCCCAATGCATATTGACTCTGGTAAATGCCTAGCATTACTTTTGTTAACTTTGACCTTTGACCTCTTGACTATTTTTTTCTTTCGTTTTTTCAGCCTATTTTAACTGTATGGTTCAAGCTCTTTACAATCACGTCTATATCCAAGCCCTGACGACTGTAAACAATCGAATGGGTGACAAAGAGCGGGCAGAGTGGAAAGCTAAAAAATCACTTTTTCATAATTCAGCATCAGAATCCTCGGATGATAAAAGTATGGAAATCAATAATCTTGAATTTCTTCTTGGGACAGTCGTTACTAATATGGGAAAGTCAACTTTTTACCTTGGCGATACTGATACTACGTTTGACATGGATGATACCCAAGCTAAGAGAAAAGACGGATCATTTGAATTGAATGAAGATGAAATAGAAAATGAACTTGAAGTATTAATTCTTCCGTACCTTCGAATTGCATCTCTCCTCCGGCATCACCTCTATGATGAAGAACTTCCGTTTATAAGATCTACTAATCAAGAATTCAGTCTACTAGGACAATTTCTTAATCTAGGACATTCAAAAAGGGCAGTTGGAAGTCAAGAGGTCATGAAAGGTCATGACTTTCTTTACTGGATTACTCCTCATCCAGTGAAAACTATCTGGACTTGGTGTGCTGACTTGTGCAATTTTTTTGGGAAAAATCATAGTGTTGCTCGATTTCTTCTCAATACCCAAACCCTGACATGGGCTCAACCTAAAATCTTGGATTTACCACATGCATATGATGGTATCTTTCAATACTATCATCGAAAACAGTGTCCCAAATGTAATTTGGTACCAAAAGATCCTAGTATTTGTCTTCTATGTGCTACAATGGTGTGTCTTCGAGATTCTTGTTGTAAACAACAAAATACTTTTGAAGCAACACAACATGCTTTACATTGTGGAGCCGGAACGGCTATGTACCTCAGTGTCAACTCGAGTACAATTGTCGTCATTCGTGGAAAACGAGCTTGTCTTTGGGGAAGTGTGTACTTGGATTCTTTTGGAGAAGAAGACCGAGAACTCAAGTAAGGAATAAGAAATGACCTTAGATTACATACATTAGTAATTAATAAATTATTAGTATTAATTAATTACCTTGTAATTTAGGAGAGGGAAGCCGTTGTTTTTGAGTAGAGAGAGGTACGCCTTGCTCCAACAGCAATGGATCACGCATCGATTTGATCATTCTCCAAGAAAGTGGATCTTTCATCGAGACGCCTTGTAATCCTAAACTAAAAGTTCTAACCTTTGCAATTAAAACATCTCAACTTATATACTAATTCCTTTTTTTTCCTAATTATTACACACGAGAAAAAAAAATCCTAATCAATTCTAGGAATCGCGGTTGGACTATAGCGGAGTCGCTTGGACTTTCACTTTGAGTTGACACTGACATGACATCATCCTTTTGTAAACATTTAGGTTCTAAATGAAACCTAAAAAAAAGTTTACCTAACTTGATGCTCCTAACCTTATACCTGTCCTCGACACGATGCTGAATGAAAATTGTAAAAGAATTTTAGCGATAATATGAGCTATTAATTAATAATTTTAATTGTTTCCCCTAATTTTTACCTTTTACTCAATTAGAATTTTGGTAACTAACTACTACTACGCATTTAACTAATAACAGTTAAGTAGGAAGTCAAATACGCAGAGTCTCAACTCATAAAAAATGGAATTTTGAAAGACTACACATGTGAAGTTCTGAAAAAGTAAGCGTAAGATTTTAACTTAATTTGTAAACATACTGAAAAGAATGGATTTTACTATAAAAGTGAATTACCAATTATTTATAAATGAACATGAGTGTGAATTCAAAATAATTGAAATTCTGTGATAAGTAAATGCGAGTTTGGTTACTTCCTTTCTTTTTTGGAATTGATACTTTTATTTTACGTAACAAAAAGAAAAGAATTATAACATAAATTATTGAGGTGGCAGATAAGGGACAAATTACAGTGTTAGGTGATGATATTAAAGTGTAATCGTTTTACCAAGCCCGTCCTCCTGTTTGCTCTTGGTAAACTTCAATGACATCATCATTTTCCATTTCGAGCTAAAAGAACGTAAGAACGTTTCGAATAACTACAGTAATCTAGTGCTTAGCCCTATCCGAATGAATATTACTACCTACTATGTAGGTAGTACCTTAGTAAGTATTAGTTCGTTACTGTTAAGTTAGTTTAGCAAGTTACCTGTTTAGGAGTTTCATCATCGTTAATTCGACGGCCATCAAAGAGGAAACGGAGTGATGTCATAGGTACTCCTTGTCTCTCGCTATAACTTTTTTTGAGTTTACCCATCTTGAGTACTCATTTTCACCCTGAAATGAATTTCGTTGCTGTCTTGACCAACAACTTTCAATTTAATGTATTCGGAACTTCCATCTTCCGCTCCCTGATTACAATTATAAGAATAAAACGATTAAACACGACTTGTCGTACAATAAATGATTTATGAAGGTTACGCGTGGCGTGGGTAATAAGCAAGAAGATGAGATAAGGTTAACTGTACCTGAATGTTGTCAGACATGGTTGAAATTGTATCGGGCTCTCCTTATGGAAAAATGGAGTTTTCTGAAATCCAGTGAGTGATTAGTAGCTTATTCTTACTCCGCTTACTCGTACTGATTATCGGCTACCTCACCTGCCGTAATTGAATGACGAAAAACGACGCAAAAACGAATTGAGAGCCGGAATCAATTCAATTACCTCAAGTCACTCGCTTCAACCTTTGAGAATGGAGGAAGGCCAAAAAAATGCGGAGGGAAACGTCTTGTTCCTTTATTCTTGTGTTCTTGTCTCTTCGTCGTCATATTTAAAAAAAATTACGAAGCGGACCGGCGCGGTCGCGGACACGGTTACAAGCACACGTCTTTTATGGGCAACATTTTTCGTCACCTAAATCAAATCCTGGAACATAACTATCTAAACTTTCGAAACATTTACCTCAATCAGTTAAAACTAATTCTAAAGTTACCTAATCTAACTAAGTACGCTGTTTGTAGATATCCTTGTGTTATGCCGCAGCGAAATAATTACTCGTGCGCCCATACCTGTTAATGAAAAGTATGAGGTCATCACAGCCCTAGTGGGAAGACTTGGAAATTGGCGCCCGCGTCCTCCGCTCCGTTGTTGCTGCGCTCCTCCTTTTCCCGGTGCGGGTGGGTCAAGGTTCTAAGTTCGAATACAAACCCACCCGCGCACTTTGTTACTACCTTATTGTAAATCGCAGCAAAAAGTAAAACATTTTTGAAATTCTAATATTATAATTTCCGCATTAATGATTAAGGTTTAGATTAGACACAATACACGATAATTTTCATGAAAAAAAAACTTTAGCTTTATAATATTTAACCTGACTTCTTGAACGTTCAATTTATTACGTAGTACCGCGTTCTCATAACACCTAAACACATTCAGTCAGTGAAAAAAAATTGCAAAACCTTGCTTCATATTTTTCTTTGGTCTAATACTTTTTCTAAAAGACTTTGATAGAACAACCAAATTCAAACAAAAATATCAGGTATGGGCGTGTGGAATTGAGTTTAATGATTCATTCTTTACGTACTTGATTAAAAAATAAGTACTAAACATTTAAAAACTTGAAAAAAGAGCGTGAAAAACAATTGTATTATTATTGGTGAAATTAGGATTGAAATTTTCGACTTTGTAAATTATGAGATCGAGATTTTCGTTAGGTTGGGTCGGTTAGCTTATGTTTGTAACCACTGAATTAAATTCGAAGTCGGTTGGCGCGGCGGTGGGCACATGAAGGAGGTGGTTACAGGCTTAACCACCAGCCGTCAACTAACCGCTATTTATGTTGTCGTATTTACATTGAATTGTTATCGTACAAACGAGACGGCTATCACTAATCAGTGATTTGTCATTCCCTCTTCTCTCTCATTTGGGTTTGTCATTGCCAATTAGTTACCTAATAACTAACTAAAAGTTATGAGTGAATTTTGTTGGATCTTTTACTCTAAGTTTGCTTGTTCAAGAAAGTAGGCTGCCGAAGTGACGACGCGTGACGACAACCTTTTCGTATTTAGTAATTTGGTTTTCAGTTGTTTACAATTTCAACCTAAATGGCTATATCTTTTCCCGATGAAGACGAGATTCGGGTTATGCCAAGTTCCACGCCCAGCACCATCATCGGTAGAGTAAGTGTAAATTATTGTTTTAGTACTTCTCGTGACGTGACTTTTTCAAAATTAAAATCTCCTGACAACGAAACTAAATTGTTGATTTTGAGATGTGTCCTTCTTCGTCGGGGCCCCAGAATTAATGTATCCTAATCCTAAACAACTACTAAAATCCAGCTACAGTGTACCAATAATAAAGTATTATTGAATTATGTAGCACCCACACCCACATAAAACTAAAATACCTTATTTTTGTTGTGTCCAAATGTTTGTAGTTTTTGTTCTAGGTAAGAACTTGTCGGAGCGTGACAGTCATTGAATGGGTGACGATAGGAGTGACCTTATTGTCAATCTTGCTTGGAGTGGGAGCCAGCATTTACAGATTTGCTACCCTTCATTCGGATGACCCTGATATTGTCTACTCTATTCTCATTCTATTAAATTTGTGTAATATAACAAAAGTCAAACAAGTCTGTACTTGGCAATACCCTGGTCGGGCTTTTCTCAAGCTAATTCAATTCAACTCCGGATAAGCTAATTTTATATGTTATACGCTTCTCTCGTAAGGTCAATTACTCCTATAGCCAACCCCCCGAAAATTTCACGTGGACAGTAGAACGTGAACGTGTCTAATGTATGCAAATTGTAACACGTTACCTGTTGCCTGTTAGAGTGTGCATTATGTCGAATTGCAGTCTAAAAGAAAAGCCTGGTACGGGTTTTACCAATTTCAGCCAATAATCTGATTAACGAAATACCATTTGTAACGCTTACCTTAGTTTTGGTGTCCAGGTTTGTCATGCTTTTACGTGTTTCATGGAATCTTCCAAGAACAACCGTTCGAAATGGTGACTCTTGTCTTCACTCTCCTCCTGGTATGGATTCTCATCATGGTCAATTACCTTTCTGGACTTGTACAGTATAAGATGGTAAGGGAAAAAAAATTAACTCAAATGTTCGGGAAAATTAACCGTTTTTTAATTTTTTAGATTCTTTTCATTATTTCATCAGTACTTATGCTGCCGAACATCGCCTTGGCCCTTGTCGTAGGTTGGAATTATTGGGAATCTGGAAATTTGATTTTCAAGACCGTCGGATCAGATATCAAGTTTCAACAATTTTGTCGTCAACTATTTTTTGTTTACAGCCTACTGATTTTTGATGTTCAGGCTCAATTAAGTTGCCTTGTCTTAACTCTGCAACAAGGATTTTCATATGTCCATCCGAATGAGATTACTATTATTGTTTTTGGTTTTATTTACACTTTTGTCTGGGTGTCCATCGGGTATTCTGCGGTACGAACAAATTTTTTTTTTTCATATCTTAATGGCCCATTCATAACGTAGATTATACTGTTGACTGAATTGAAATGGATCATTGGTTTTGAAACGCTTTCTTTCTTTTCTTTGTATTTTACAAGTTCAATACTAATTATTTTGTAAATGATAAACACATCGTTTCGTTTTCAGGTACGGAATGAAAATGGTCGTTTAACCTGGGTATTTCTACTTTCTTCAGCAGTCCAGCCAATCTATGTTGTCTTTCTCTTCACGAAGGTACTTATGACTGACAAGACAATCAAAACAAAATTTGACACTAGTAAGTGGTGACTCATGTTTACGGCTGAATTTACTTTTTTTCTTTTACAAAAGGCCATCGATGTCATTGGTTTTGATAAGAAGTACTCTGTTCTCAATGTTGGCGGTTTACATCTCCACAATATCTTTACTGCTGACTCATTTCACGCTCATAGCAATGATTTTCATAGTGACTCAAAATTATGGAAAAGGACTTAAGTTCAAAGGTAATGGGGTCACTAATTTGTGATACCTTGCACAAAATGCCAAACCTAACTCCCCCGATTTACTATTGTATTAAATATGAATTTATTTATGTAGTCTACGGTGTGGGTCAAGCTATGCCAACTAGGATAACAGAAACGGATTCCCTTTTACACACAAGCTCCTCCGCGGATGACATTTTGCCGGCTCCGTGACAGGAACAAAGAAATTCAAGGATTTATAATTGTCCTATTTTGAAGAAGCAGTTGATGATTCATGATCCTAGTGATTGAAATGAAAGGCTGAAAATTCCATTTGACAATCTCAAAAATGGCTCACAAAGTTACCCCCGTCCAGTTAACCAAATATTTATGTCACTACAATTTATGTTTATAGTCAAGCAATTAAATTTAGAAATTGGTTTCATGTGACGCATTGTAAGAAAGGGAGATCTTGGTTTGGGTAACTGAAAGGGTAGAGGAGATTGTCAGAAAGAATAAGATTTGTATTACGTGAGCTTGACAAATGACATCTCTTCAATCTTTCTAATCTTCAGTTGACAATTGAGCGTTGACTGCACAGAAGGCAGGGAGTAAAAAAATTAAGAACGGCAATTATGACTTCTGTTCCTACATTGGATTTCAATCTACCCGTAACGGGCTTGGAACATTGGACCAATTTGGTATCAACGCTACGTAACGCCTTGCTGAATGAAGGATACGTTTACGTGATTAATCATGGAATTCGACCAGAAATTGTAAGATTC
This sequence comes from Rambutanura hunanensis, assembly GCA_019776465.1. Classification (NCBI taxonomy): domain Eukaryota; kingdom Metazoa; phylum Arthropoda; class Collembola; order Poduromorpha; family Neanuridae; genus Rambutanura; species Rambutanura hunanensis. The sequence goes on along the minus strand of JABASK010000311.1, from coordinate 6,759 downwards.
ATAAAAAATTTCAAAATTATTATAATTTTTTTTTGAAATAAATTTTATTAAAAGGTCGGTTTAAACTTTGTGTGAGGTAAATGTGTTTCCTTTAGATTTCCATACCCTGCGAGAAAACCCGGGAGTTTTTCACCCTACCGATTGAGATTAAGAAAAAATATTTGAAATCCTCAGAAATTATTGGTTATCACGGGTATAATTCGAAATGGGGACGTGATGAAGTAAACGATGACCCTGTGCTCTTACGAGAACGTTTTGATTTTTGGCCACATCAAAAGAATAAAGAACAATTTTACCCGGTTGAAGATATTCCAGGATTTGACACTGCCATTTTGGACTTAGTTAATTCTCAGCCCATGCGCAATTTAATTCGGATCTTGCTTAGTCTCCTGTCATGGATTTTGAAGGTACTTTTTTTTTTAAATTTATCAACTTGATTAATTAACTTGATTACCTTGTTTGGTCATTCTAAAGTTTAGTAAAATCAAGGAATTCCGGTCCAAAATCAAAAGCGTGTTGATTTTAGAGTCATATTTTCTTCTAAAGGAATGCCCGGATGGAGAGAAATGGAAAGACTTGGAATCATTTCATCGTGGAATTATTAAGGACAAATCACCAGTGGACAATTACTCTTACTTCAGTGCTAAGTTCTATCCAAGGATTCAATCTGGAACGGAATTAAATTCGGGAAGATGCTCCACCCGTATAGATAATTCAACTTTTACGATGCTTTTTCTGGATGATGCTGGTGGAATTCAGGTACAAACAAATAAAGTTAGAATTTTTTTAAAAAGATTTGACGTAATGTTCCTTTTTTTTTCTAGAAAAAGACACCAGCTGGTGACTGGGAAGACATTCCGACATTGAAAAACGGAATTTTGCTCACCACGGGACATTTCGTTGAAGCTATTTCAAATGGAAAGATTCCAGCACTTGTAAGACCAAGATGAATTTTAAAAATAAGTAACAAATTCATTAAAATTAATAACCCAACTTATTTTTTATTTAAGGTTCACCGTTTTTCTCCCGATTGTGCTCAAAGTGTCGAGCGACAGAATTTGTCCCTATACATTTTGCCGGACAGTGTAAACCCAGTTTACGCCACTAAATTCTTCAGTCTCAACAAAATTCGGAGAATACTATGAAAAAGTATTGAATATTAGACGCAATGATTAAAATTGATCTTTGCATCGTTGGTTTCAAATTCTGCATCCATAATCAGTCGAATGGAAGAGGGAGGTTAAGGTCATTTTGTTTTGTATTTATATTCATTGTTGTAAATAAAGGTTATGTAAAACTATAAATTTTACAAAAACTAATGACAAGAATCTAATAAAATTATTCTATTCAATAACGTGTTGCCTAACCTTAGCCTCTTTGAAGACTATTTTCTTTCGGAAATTTTTTTTTCAATATTTTGTTTTCCGAAAAAAATTTTTTAGTGAAGATAGAGAGTTATTTAGGGTTACCTAACAAAAAATGGACCCCAACAAAAAAAAAATTTTGAAAATTTTTTTTCAGAAAATTTTTTTAAATTTTTTTTCCAAAAATTTTTTATTGAAGATTTGGAAGATACAAAAAAATGGACCCCAACAAAAAATTTTACTTTTACAAAAATTTTTTTTTTCAGCATGGGGTGCTGAATCCTGAGGTTCTAGGGTGTTGTATACGGGGTGCAGGGGTGCTAAATACCGCGGGTTCATAGTGTTCGATAAACATGTTTTTGACAATTACAAAGTACACCAATTGAAAAACATTGAATAAGAACAAAAACAAAGTCATGTCAGTTTTGCAGTTATTTGCCCTTTGTTTGACCTGACGGTTATACCTCGTTCGCAGTTGGAGTTTTAGGTATAAACCACATTCCGTAACCTTAACACATCAGTCGGAACTTCGGAAGCCATGAATCACTCGATTAAACTGATCACGTTCGACGTAACGGGTACGCTACTGAAATTTCGGCGTGAACCAGCTTCAGTTTATGCCACAATAGGAAAAAAGTATGGCGTCTCTGTGGATCCCGATCGAATGAAAGTAGCTTTCAAGACTCACTGGAAAGAACTTAATCAAAGAATTCCTCACTACGGCAATTCCTGGCAAGATTGGTGGACTCAATTTGTCGTCGGTACTTTTATGGTAAGGTGATTGAGAATCGACTACTGTTTAAGTAATGCTGACCTGAAACTGATCTGATGTAATAATGTATTGATCGATTAACTTTAACTTTATTTCAGAAAGCTGGATGTACCGGAGTCACATCACCTAAAGTTCTTACCATCGTAGCGGATGAGATCTTAACCTTATTTGGTGGAGAAGACTGTTGGGAAGTGATGGAAGGATCGCATAAACTACTTACGGGTCTCAAGAACTCACAAACCACAGACGGCTCGATGTCACCAGTGATACTTGGCATTATTTCAAATTTTGATCCGAGACTCCATAAAATCTTAAAACTAAAAGGGATCAATTCGTACTTTGACTTTGTCTTGACCTCTTTTGAAACACAATGTAGTAAACCTAGTCCTGAAATTTTTCAACTAGCTATTGATGTAGCATCAAAAATGAATCCAAGTATCGTTCCTGCAGAAGCTCTACACATTGGTGACAACTACGAATTGGACTACTGTGGTGCAAGAGCAGCAGGTTGGAACGCAATATTACTCGAATCAAGTAAAGTTACCAGTAAGAAAGAAAGCAATTCAGATATTATTACCGTCCCTTCGCTAGAAGCCTTATCAATCTATTTAGCTAACAATAGAAAACTTTTAACTGCATTTACATAAAAACCTTGAAAATAAGATATAAAATGTAAGAAATAAATGCTTCCATGACAACGGTATTCTAAGCTTCAATTTTGTTTTCGAAAACTTTCAATTGACATGGATCGATCTTGGGCTGACATAACAGTATCAAATTTCGGTTAGCAACGTCACTGCGCCCGCGCCAATACCAGTTAGCTGATTTCTAAGAAAATGTTAAGTTTTTGAATTCTTACACAATTTGTATCGTTTTCAAGAAAAGTAAACCAATTTTGAAAAATGAGTAGTAAAGAAATCCCAAGCACAAGTAGCACTAGCACCTCGTCCGAGTGTGCTACTAATGGTGTCGACGACGAAGTGAAGGAACCAATTGTATTGTCAAGAGAAGCTGCGTTGGAAACTGATGATGACCTGCCAGAAGGAGCCTTGACCTCTTGACGTTGACGTTCAAGAAAGTCTGAGTTTTCCGCGATCTTATGGAATGATGGACGTGAGGAAAGAAGACGGAGAAGAGTACGACATGTTGGCAGCCAATGGACGACGTTTACCAAAAAACCCAAATCCTCGTGAAAACGCTGGACTTCGTGGATTAGTTAGATTTCTTTCTACAAAACTAACGTTTTGTAGATTTACATATATTATTAATTAATTTAATTAATTAATTTTAGCGCAACATTGGCAACACGTGTTTTATGAACTCCATTTTACAATGTCTTTCAAATACGGAACCTTTACTGGAATTTACGTTGAGTCAAAAGTCATTCCAGGTCAATCGAAATTCAACGATGAAAGGCGAATTGTTTTTGGCATTTGCTCGATTTTTACATGACCTTTGGAATCCAAGTAAAATTTATGAAGCGGACACGAGTATGTTGAAAGATCGGATTCAAAATTTTTGTCCAACGTTTCGTGGAGCGAGTCAACATGACGCTCAGGTTGGCAAAAATTTTCAAAAATAAAAAAAATTTTAAAAATTTTTTTTGTTTTTTTGATTAATTTGCCTCTTCTTTTTTTTTACAGGAATTGCTTCGCTTTTTACTCGAAGGTCTGCACAATGACCTCAACCGTGTCAAACAAAAACCGACTCTAAAACCACCAGAAATTCCAGCTGATCTTCCAGACTGAAGAAAGATGTCGTTTAGCATGGGATTATAATCTACAATTTGATAATAGTCAAATCACAGATATCTTCTTGGGTCAACTTAAATCTACTCTTACTTGCTTAGTTTGTGGTCATCGGTCAGTTACCTTTGATCCATTCTGGGATCTCTCCTTGTCCATTCCTCCGCCATCGGTCAAAGGTGGATCAGTTAGGTATAAATAAAACACTCAAGAAAATAATACTTTCTAAAAAAAATAACATTCTAGTTTTTCTAAAAAAAAAATTTCTCTAAAAGACTTCTTGACTGCCTCGCACTTTTCACTCAGGAAGAGACGCTCGGTGGAGCTGAAATGGCAAAGTGCGACAAATGTCGCCGACCGCAACCGTGTACGAAGCGATTCAATATTCAAGCTTTTCCAGATGTACTGGTCATTCACTTGAAACGATTTACTCGTGACGAACGTGGAAAACTGCGAACAAGTATGGAAAAATCGAAACAATTTATAAACAAAAAATAATCGAAAAAATTAACTATTTTTTAGTTGTAAAATTCCCGCTCGAAAATTTAAATCTTGGCGTCTTCGCCGACTACACGGTGAACAACTGTTCGTACAATTTGACCTCAATTGTTAATCACTACGGAACGGCCTACTCTGGTCACTACGTGGCCTATGCCCGCCACCCATACTCAAAAGAATGGCATCAATATGATGATGCAAAGTAAAGAATAACAACTATTTAAAAAAATAAGTTAAGTATAATTAATTAAATTAATATATTTTTTATTTAGAGTCTCCCTATGTGATGCCACTGAAGTTGAAAACGTCGAGGCTTACTTGCTCTTCTATGAACTTTCTCTCGCTTCTAAATGCCTCATGGACCGCTAAACAAACTAAACACCACAAGATTTCGAAAACTTTTCACATTTTTTTTTTTGAAAATTTTGAAAAGTATAAACAAATTTTCAAATGTTATTGTTGTGGTCAAAAGAGTTAGAAATTTTAGGAACAACGTTTAAATTCAAACGAACAAATGTACTTGTTTCCAGCGTTGTGCGAAATGGTTAATGACCTCAGTATTACCTGCGTGCTTGGTCAAGGTGACCTTGACTTCTAGACCTTCTTTTGGAATTTGATGAAGGAGAACACCAGGAGGCTGGATGATAAGGATGGTCTAGAAGAGGTCAAGGGTCAAAAGCAGTTAGTCTTCAATAGGTTTGAGTTAAAATTTAACAATTAGTGAGAAACAAGTTACACTGCATGGACGAGCATCCAACGTTTCGTCTTCTACACCTTCATTGATTTTCAGGTCGACCTCGTGAACGTACAAAACTGATGTGACCTTGAAGTTCCACTTCTTGGAAGGTTGACCTTCATGACTTTGAATCTTTGTAATTTCCACAATTGGCTTGGCACTAGCATAAACTTTTCGAAGGACGTGACCCACACCTTTAAAAAAAGACATAAATTTTAACTAAAAATTTAATTTGTTTGAATAACAAGAGAATTTTTTTTCTAAAAATAACGTAATAACAGCTGCCAAGTAAAATTGTAACGGTATAATTGTTCTATGACACCTAGAGCTGCCAGGTACTCGTCCACGCCATAACTGCTAACAAATTCGAATTTCCCTTCAAAATCTTCCATCGTTTTCTCTTGCAAAAAATCCAGGAGTAGTTTTTTTTTAAAAAGTTGTCCAATCGCACTAATTTGTTTTCAAAGAACTTGANCGAATTTCCCTTCAAAATCTTCCATCGTTTTCTCTTGCAAAAAATCCAGGAGTAGTTTTTTTTTAAAAAGTTGTCCAATCGCACTAATTTGTTTTCAAAGAACTTGAAGTGTATTGACAGTCTTGTTCCTAGGCAACAATAATTATTGTACCCGTTCATCGCATCGTCTACTTCAACCGTCACGGACGACGACGCGTCGTCGTCCGTCACCGCAGCTTCGAATACCTAACATAGGTTAGATAGATTGACTGTTCGTTACGTTTGAGTATCAAAACTTTTGTTCAGAGTGTTACAAAATGACTTTTTTTCAATGTACTACAGACCATTAGATAAAAGCTTCCAATAATTGTAATACTTTGACGTTTTATAAGGCCGGTATTGCCCATGCCTAACATTACAAAGAAAAAATTTACAGGTCATTTTATGATTTTCTAAAATTTTAAAAAAGAAACATGAGGAGATCCCTTTAGCCAAATCTTTTATTCAAATAGCCACTGGGACATAATTGTGTTCACGGTCAGTCAATTAACGCCTAGAAAACAAGTTTAAATTACAAAAAAAAAGAACGTCAAAAGTCTAAAAATTTCAGCAGGATATCAAATGCGAGAATGGAAATGACACTTTTACACATGAAGGTTAAAAATTATTGGAAACGGGATGGCAGATGGGAGAAGGTTTCGCAAAAAGAGCATTTGGAAGTTTGGAACTCCAGGAGGCGGTAAGCTGTTACTTTAGAATTGTTTTGATTTTTTGTTGAGGGGTGGTTAGCTGTTGTCTGTGTGCTTATTTTTTGCACGAAAAAGAAGACAGGTCACATTGACTGTCTGTCTGAGACACTCACAAGGTCCGGAATAAGCTGGAATTCATCAACATCGGTATACCCTTTCAATTTCAACAACACTATGGTTAACTTGTTTTTGACAATGGATTTCGTTGGATCGAAGGAGCTTGGGACAGGGCCCAGAACTTGGCCTGTGTGACTTGCTGTTTCGGGATTTATATGGTAACAAGTTTTCGTTACAAGGATTTAGGACCTTGATTGCCGTGCAAAAAAAAATGGTGCGAGTACTGTCATGTCATCATTTCAAGTCACAGAAGGTTGGAAGGTGTGAAGGTGGTGTCGGTGTTGCTTTGGCTGACCAAGTAATCATTGTTGCACTGGAGCACTT
>JABASK010000310.1:0-16912 GCA_019776465.1 Rambutanura hunanensis | reverse complement strand
AGAATAGTCTGAAAATAATAAAATTGATAATTGATAAAAAACAATTCAATCTTCGGTTAAGTTCTATAAACCTCTTGTTTGTGTCATTCTCACCTAGAAGTAAAAGAAAGAAACATTTTGCAATTTTTGTATATTGCGGATTGTGTGAGTGCACTTTTTTTAACACAAAAATATAAATTAACGGGTAAAGTAAGGAATAGGTCGCTAAAGAATCGTTTAGCTCAATTTTTTAACTGAAAAAATGAAATATTACCATTCTGATGCGGCCTCTGTCTGCGTAGAATTTCAAAAAAGCTTTCACCAATGCATACACTTCAAAGAGAAACAAAATTTCAAAAATAAGCAAAAATAAACTTTCCACCTAGTTAATAATTGTTTTTATTTAAACACCGTCTGGGTCTAGAATAAGACGGATTCTTTCAGTAGTGCCTTCAACAACACTTGTCAACTGTAGTTGATTAAGTCTTTCGTTGGCAGTCACTGTCCCTAGGACCTGACTGACATGGACGTCCAGCTCTAAAAGTTTCAATGACAAGAATCATGTTCATTTGGCTATTGAAATTGTTTAATTTTTATTACAATTAAGGAAAAATCAAAAGTGTTTACCATTCTCCTCTTTTTTAAAGGAGAATTTTAATGTGGAATCTTGATTGTTCAAAAAAATTGCACAATTCACTTGGGCATGAAATAAACCACCTCCTAGCACTCTGCAGGATGACGAGATGGAAATCGGGCCAATGACAGGTGACCCCAGCACTTGAGTCCAACAGGTAACGTTTTCAGCCATGATTGTTTTTTTCGGTCTTTAACTTATGAAGAGGATTGGGTAAATGAAGTTGGCGTTGGCGTGTAGCAAAAACCTAATTTGACCCGAGGTGTTGGAACTGAAGGTTCCTTCAGAAGGGCAAATATCTCGTTGTCAACCTTTTTTTTAGAATGTTTCCTTTGTCTTATTGGGCATATTGAAATAATTTAAAGTTCACTGCGCTGCGTACTACTACCGTTTTACACCCTGCAGTTAACCTCAAATGACCTGCGGCAATCAGCCAACATTCGAAGACTACTACCAACTATGAATGCCCTTGAGTTTCTGAAAACTGGGAAACAGATAACAGGTAGGTTTCGTATTTGCGTTTATTCTTGGTCAAAGAACATGAGTAGGGCACGACATTCAAGAAAAAAATTGTGACTGAATTTAATTAGTCCTGTGGATACACAACTCCCAACTGTTTTCTTACAGATTCCATAATTTCTGCAATGAGGAGCGTTTCTTGATGAGACATGATTGGGCTCTGGGTCAACCCTGGGGTAAAAAAATATTTTCAAATTGTGTTTTGTAAAAATGTAAATTGTGTAGTCTACCATTTTGAATGCACCGTCGAACTTCATTACACTGGAAGGATAAACCGACGCTATTCGAAAATACAAAATCTTTTCCAACCTCAGGAAGTGGAAAGTTTTCTACTCCGTTCGGAGTTTCTAACACAGTTGAGCACCAAAATGGATTTTGAAGCTAAACAAAGTTTAAACGTTTAAATTTTAGAAAATTCAAATAGTTTTTTTTGCTCAAATTTTAATGCTAACCTTGAGTGTTCCTTGGGTTCCAATAGCAAAGGCTTCGTTGGGCAGGGTGACATGACTGTGTGTAATAAAAGTAGCCGTCCGTCCTTCGGAATAGATCAAAGTTGTGCTAATACTTTCATCGACACCATGCTCGTTTGTATGCCCTCCAGCAATTACTTTCAAAGGTTTCTCTCCATTAAAAACATAAGATGCAAATTGAACACAGTAAATCCCAATATCCAAAATAGTTCCGCCACCAAGTTCCTTTAGCCTAGAGAAATAATCATCAAATTTAAACTCATTAGTTTAAAAAGTTATTAATAAAAACATTTAATTTATATAATTAAAAACATTTTCGACAATACATCGTAAAAGTCGATAGAAATTTCTTACTTGACACGATCAACGTCTTTGATTGGCACTCCAAACGTAGCAAAAACTTGACGCACCTCACCGATCCGATTGGCCAATATTTCTTGACGCAGGCATTGATACGATGGAAAGAATCGACTCCAAATGGCCTTAAAGTTCAACGCAAAATATGTCACCTCAAAATTTTTTTCTTAAAAAAAATTCAAATTTCGTACCTCCATCAGGAACAATTTCTTCTTTTCAGCCAAATCCAAAACTTCTTTCGTTTCTTTCGTGTTGACACAAAGCGGTTTTTCGCACAAGACGTGTTTCCCATGCTCCAGTGCCAACAGCGATAGAGAACGATGTGTTGGATTAATCGATCCAATATAAACAACATCTATGAGCGTACAATTTTTTTTGTTTATAAAATACTTAATTTAAACGCCAATTATGTCTTTTTCTCACCAACCGATGGATCTTTAATCAATTCTTCGTAAGATCCATAAGCATTGTTGATGGAATGCTCCGTGGCAAATTTTTTGGCAGAGTCTAAACTTCTTGCCGCTACTGCTACGACTTGATGCTCCTTTGCATCCAAATTAAGAAACGAAGTGACAAAATCATGCGAAATGTTTCCAGCTCCGATAATTCCCCACTTAGTCGCCATTTTGTTTTGTTCCAAGACTTTCAGCAAGAACTCTAGTTATTCTTTGACCAAGAATACAGAAGATGTGTCGCGTATGATGGCTACTGCCGGTATAAGTCAAGTTTTAGTTTACTTTGCTGTGAATCAAACAGCTGATTGTCTTCTTTAGCCGTTTTGAAACCTCTTCCAGAAATGAGGGTGCGTGTCGTCGAACTGAATGGTTGGCACTGAAGGTTCTCGGTTTTAAGGCCGGCATGTGTCTGATAAGTTGGACTAAAAGTAGTTAATGACTACAAATCTCACTTCACGTGCTACAAAGGGAGTTATCAAGAACTTTGCATGTGATAAAGCGTGATTGTATAAGTGAAAATGATATGATGAAGTCATTGAGGTGCTAATTGCTTTATTTGCAAGTGAATATATTTTAAAAGCTATCCAGGCAAGGTATCGAATCTAAAAGCGTCGTGTCAAAAGGCCACGCGTTATTTTCTTATTTTCTTTATAAGTTAAAAGTTAGTGCACGTGTTTGATGCGTGTGAATGTTGTAATTTTAAGTAACCGTTTTTTTTACTTCACTATTTTATGGGTGGTTATTAATAACCTTCAAAATTGGCAAAACAGCCAGAGGTTTAACGATAAATTGAAAATTGATGAAGTGATATGACAGAATTTGAATTTTAAGAAGAAATTATGTCGGTTGAAAATCTTTGGGCTTGGTACGGTACAAATTATGTGTTATTGAAAGTGTTAAACTTGTTAAAACTAGAAATCCACAACTTATAAAACTTTACAATGTCAGAAGTCAATGTTTTCGCAGAGGTCACACTGGTCAACAGAAGACTAGAAAAAAGAGGTCAACTTAAATTTTGTTTTAATCTCTCTTCTTCATTTGGCAATGACTTCATCTTTTTCGGTACTCAATGATGACAGTCGAAACAAGACGTGTAGAAGATACTCAAAGTGAGATCATCTTAAGATCAAAAGTCATCAAAATAAGACTTTCCTTCATTTCTGTTTTGACTAGACGAATGAGTATAAGAAATACATCATTACCATAAAAAAAAGTGCGAGTGGGCGGGTAAACCACTTTAACCGCACAACCATTGTCTTGTTGCCACAACAAATCGTTACCTAGCAACCTGAGTAGTATAGAGATGCGAGGGAGATCTCTTTTGTGTACCTTATACCTAAATTTCTGGAAGGGTAAAATTCTCTTAAGTTGGAAAAGTGGAATGTTCAACTACAACTTGCCTAAAGATCCCAAACTGTTAAGGATTTTGAACAAGGCGAAGAGAGAGGGTTTGCGTCAAGGTGGGCGGCGGTGGGTTTGGTTGGTCTAAACCTAAAAGCATGTACTCTCTAATGAAACGAAAAAAAACGAAAACGAAAGCCACTAAAATCTACTTTGAGCTTTTACTCGTCAGTTTCAACTTGGCAATGGGCTAGTTCAGTTGAATTAAAAGTGTTTACTTATTTAAGTTTACAATTAGAATTTCTAGAAAATCAAAAATTTGGAAATGAATCAAATTTTAGAAGACCAAGTGGTCAATAATTCATTACAGTTTTGTGAGCAAATAGGACCACACAATTCTCAGTTTTTGGCTAAATTGTGACGTTATTGTTTTAGTTTGGTTGGAAAGTTTGAAAAAAAGTAAAAAATTTGTGGCAATTTAGTGTTAATTTTTTTTTGTAGAGATTTATGTACGTTTGAGCAAAATTTGTGAGCAAAGGCTTGAACGCTACTGGCTTTGGCGTGCGTTTAGTACAATTTTGTTTGTGCGAACTGAGTTTTGCTATTTTGCTAATGACTTTTGCGTGTGTTATTTGCATTCGACAAAATCTTGCTGTTGACTTCAGAAATTTCTAGCTGAAGGCAAGAAGGAGGTGACGCTTTGGGAAATGAACTCATCAGCATTAACCTTCGCATCTTTATAAATTTTGTAGTACCAAGCCTTAAATTTTGGACCAAGTTTAAAACAAATAAAATTAGTGAAGGTGTGTGTTAGTTGTCGACTATTAATTAGTCATTCTATTGTTATTTTTTCGTCATCACCACTTAACCACGGACCAATAATGATTCGGGATAGAATTGAAAGCATGAGTAGTGAAGGTGGAGATGATGAATCTCAAACTGCCCCATTACACGAAGATGATGAAGATGATGAACATGTCAAGAAAATTGACGATGATAGTGGTAAAGGTGAAAATGGAATTGACAGTAATTCATCCCCACCACGTATTCCGCCCCACCGGGTGGAACAAATGGAACTGGATGAAAAACCTAAAAAACCATCATTTTTTAACAAGAACTTAATTACACTTAAAATTCTTCTCTTTGTCTTCTACGGAGGTAAATAAGATATTAATAAAAAAAGATATTAATTGTATTCAATTCATAATTTTCCTTGTAATTTTTTACCTAATTCGCTGTTTTTACGTAAACAATTTTCTGTATGTACCAGAAATTCGAAATTTGCCATGATATTAACGAGCGTTACTTTTATAGTTTGTTTCGTTTGTATTTTTTTTTTTGGCACGTTTCATCTAATTTGACTTTTTTGCTAATAGTTTGTTAACCACCCTAGAGACACCATATGCTTGCTAATAAGACTCAAAAAAATTTGGGTCACGTAAAAGTTCAATCAAATTTCCATTCTATTTTAGAGTCGACTTGAATTGGCACACTTTTACAAAATTCTATCGCTATTAGTGCAGTGTGGTCGTGCCAAAATCTATTCCTTTTTTCACATTCTTTTGTTTCCTTCATTTTTTTTGAGAAACAGTAGTAGGGTTACAACTGTCGTAGTTCTCACCAACAAAGCCATACCTTTTGAATTCTTTTATTCTTTTAAAAAATACAGGTCTTGGCGTCTTATCGACTTGGTTGAATCACAGCCTTTTATCGAAACGATTTTCAGAAAAAGAAACAGCTCTGGCTTATGGACTCGCATCGCTTTTTTCTATTCCAACCCCTTTCATTTTTGGCCTCATTTCAGACAAATCAGCGCAACCGAAAAAGGTAAAAGGCGGATGATCTTTCCGTCAAATCTAATGTGATTTTCTAAGTTATCAAAAAGTTTTAAGTAACGTGGAAACGCAACATGAAACTGCTCAAGCAGAAACTTTTTAATCACATGAAATTGTGTGAATTTTCAAAATTTACAAACAAAAAAAAAACAAAAAAAACAAACAAACTTTTTTCCCAAATGCTGCGTGTTTTTGACTGAATTATTGATGGTTGTATCAAGGCCTTCTGTCACTCAACCAGAGTCAACTTCCAAGAGAGACGTTTTGTAAAAACATTTAACAGAAGACCCTCCAGAAGCACCAGTTTCCACAATTCATTCGTCTTCCCAAATGTCTATTTTTCTAAAAGTTCTATAGAAAATGAGTAAAATTTTGAGAACACATGGGTGCGGTTTTGTTTAGGTAGAAACAAAAATTAGTTTCTAATTATAGGCTTTACGCGTTTGTGCGTGTGGAACAAAATGAAGAAACATAAAATTCTATAAGACCCAAGGGAAAAACGGACATTGAATGAGCTTACAATTTTTCAAAAAGCAATTTTAAAAAAAAACTTTACACTGTAAACATTTTTTTTTAAAAAAAGCAATTAGTAACTAACAATTTTCAATTCGTTTCATTTTCCAGGTTCTCGCCGTTAGTTTGGTTTTGGCAGCGGTATTTTATCCTTTAATTTTGACAGTTCCCACTGCAGTTTCGTATCATTACAAAGAAAAATTGGATTGGTGTCGTGAAACTGGACGAAATGAGAGCTCTTGTCTTCCGTATGTACTCAATTGTAGTGAAACCGAAGCTGAACTCATCACTGACTACAACGCTTGCAGCGAAGGTTGTGGTGGAAAGCTGGTCTTGACCAATTGTCAGTACGATTGTCGTGGAAGTAAGGTAAAAAAAAATGCAAGAAAACATTTGGAAAAATTTATAAGAATGATAGAAAATTGTGTCATTTTTTTTTGCTAATTTTTTTGGGGAATGTTTTAGGGCAAAGCTAGAGTCGCTGCGAGCACTGGAAAACGACCTACGAGTGAAGTGGACGATTCAAACAGCGTCTCGTCGGCCGGTGCTATTGCGGCTGCGCAGGTTGCCCCGGATTACGCTACTGACGATGTGGACGAAGTCGACGCGGATGTTCCGAATCCGCACGTTTGTATCAGTACAAATTCAAAAAGACTTGGACGTGTTTGTAAAGTTTATGATAAAAAAATGGACGACATTGTGATGGAAGTGAGTGGGATTACGGGTTATACGGAAATTCGCGGAGATGGAAAATGTCATTACCCTGTTCATGGTAAAAAAAATTTTTTTTTTAAATAAAATTGGCATTTACTATAATTTAACTTGGCCAGGTGTCAAAACCACGAAGCTTCTGTGGTGAGCAAGTTACTCTGCCGTGAACCTTACCAATTGCGGTGGGGTAGAGTTTTGGCGCCATTCACTTGTTCGCACAAGCGCCACCAGGGCGCAACCTCACTTTTGCCATTCTCCCAAGATTTCAAAAATTACACCAAAACAGTTTTTTTTTCAAAAAAAACAAAGTTTAATGTTTTTATAAATTGAAATTCACGTAGGGTGATATATAACCCGCTGTGGCTCTTATACGCTAACCAACCCATTAACTTTTCTTTCTCAAGTAAAGGTGATTGCACACGATTTTGAAGTCTTTGTACGTGATGACTTGATTGGACACCATTCCCTTTACCACCACTTTACTATATAATAATTGTATTAAATTATATAGTCATCTCAATCTGGTTTTAAGAGCCAAAAGTCAAAAAGGCAGGAAAAGTCTTTAACGCCTGTGCTTTTTAACCAGAAAAAGTTAATGGCCTCTCTGCCTTGTTTAAAATGTTTGCTACCTCTAAAAACCCTTGCTAAAATGTTTTCTACCAAATTGTTGTTCTGTACCTGAAAAAATGACTAATTCTCAAATAACCGTAATTTTCAAATTTATTATCCCATTTTTCTTCATTTATACGTAACGGGGAAAATTCGGAAATTTTTTTTCTTTCTTCATAACATGTATTCAACCCGTTACAGTGAAGCGTTCCTAAAAAATTGCGTCCGGTATAGTAATTGTAGTCCGTCCTCGATCGAAACCAGCGCTGACGCTTTTATTATTATTTTCTCATTTTAGCTTGGGAAATGGCGTCTTTACTTAAGCTGAAATTGTAGTCTACAGGTTGATTTTATATTCCCGCACCAATATTTGACTTTCGTAAAGTGCTTGCTGACTACACGTTCACAAAACCTTTTCACATTTTTTTTTATTGAAGCTACAAAAGCGAAACAACATGTTTGCAAGGAAAGAAAAGGAGGTTTACGCCTTTTTGCGTTCAATGAACTTCATATATTGCGTGCAAAAGGCGAGACGGATGAGGCCGTCGAGCGCGTCGTGATACAGGAAACAACAAAGAGCAAAGTGCTACAAAAGCCTTGAAAATTTATAAAGTCAACTAAAGTTCCCATTATGTCATATCCGACCGCCGAGCACACACACCTTTTTGTAATTAATTAACTACCATTACCAACCAGCGTAGTGTCGAATCACTAAAAAATTTAAGGTTAAAAAAAGCTAAAAATGTTAAAGTATAACTTTTAGATTCTACGAAATGGTTTCGTGTTTAGAAAAAATGCTCTCAACGGCTATTGACTTGGTACTCTTCTACGGTAGTATTTCGTGTTCAAAAGTTTTTAAATTTTCTTTGCATAAATCATAAGGCGCCTTTACTCAAACAGAACTTTTGGCCCGCCAAATTTTAAATTTATGACTTTCTTTGAAAGCCTTTAAGTCTCCCGCGATGCTTTTCTGTCCTTATTTACTACATAGGAAGAAAAAAAATAGTTTTTATTAAGGTTGAGACACATAAAATGATGCCATTGTTGAAAAACTATAGAAATGAAAATGGACAACAATGACAAAAAAAATTGAAAATTTAGAAGAGGAGCATGACGTGTACAAATGAAAAGAAAAGAGATAGTCTTTGAATTTGAGATGAGAAAAGAATACTTGTGTACAAAAATAAGTCTTCCGTGACCACCAACCCAAAAAAAAAATTTATGGTCTTCGTTCAAAAGGAAATGACGCAAGAGATCGCAGCCTTTCAAGGTTACAAGGGCCAAGGGCCCATTTAGTGGCTATGCATTTTTTTTGACAAATGTTTGCAAAAATCGTAAAATGAAAACATCTGGTAAAAGTTGGTCCATTTTTTCAAATATTTTCTAGGATACTTGGCTGGAAAGAAAGAGGCCGAACCTTTGATCACATGCCCGCAGCTATCTGGAATAAATTGTCACGTTATTTGTACGCCAATCTGGAATATGGCTGAAGTAGATCAGTGGGTCTGTCGTGATGATTATCTCCAATGGCTCATCGCCTTCACGGTTTTTGTCGCCGTACATACAGTCGGCACTGTAAGTTTTTCAATTTTTGTTAAAATAGCACAACTCTGAATATAAAATATTCCAAAAGAATCATGAGCAAGCATTTAGATTCATTCCTAGTAAATTTCTAGTATGACTTATTAAGCATTTCAGCAAAAGTACTCAAAATCTAGGCCAGAAAAAATCTCTTAATACCAGAGCTGTCACCACTCACGGCAATTCTAGACTTTATTTTTGTCAAATGATAACCTTTTCGCAGAAAAATGACTTTATATAAGTTTTACTTCTTAAAAACACCGCCCTAATACTCGAGTCAGAATTAAGCACATTCTGGCGATAATTTGTCAAACTTAACAGAGTTACACCCATTAACCTCCATAACCTTTAGCGTAGTGAAAATATGTCACCATGACCAAAAATAAATGGTTGACAACAAAAGTCATTTTCTGAACAAATGACTTTTGGTAATTGAAAACATATATTTGTCTCCAAGTGATCTTTTCATCCCCTCCTGTGGTGATGAAGTGGTTTTTAGTCTGTCAATGAAACATATTGCATTTCAAAAAGGGACTAAGGGTATTTGACCCTGGGCAAACAATAAACTAATTTTTTATGTTTTCGTTTCTAACATTTTAAAAATGTAAACGTCCTTTCTGACATCTGTGACACGAAACTGTATGACTTTTTAGAAAACAATGCCATAATGATATCCTTACCCCTTTGGGTCATTGACCTCTATTCAGCTAGTAATTATAAGTATGGTTGTGTATTAGCTAAACCGTAACTCATGAGGCGTTGACCGTTAAACTTTTGTCGCCAAATTAGGTAAAAAGTTTTTACAAATTGAGTTACTATGTGTGACTTTAAACCGGTTTGGATTCGTTGCCCTAAAGGTCTAAACAAAGAATTACAGATGTGTTAAGTTAGGTAGGTTATTAACTTTCTAGCGTTATTTCTGGAATCGTTAGGTTGCTCGTAGATGACTCAATTTTTGCACTGAAATATGTCGTTTGAAAATTTGCAGATGTTACTAATTTCTGCGGCTGGACTTTTGAATTCTGCTGTTGTTTGTATGGTTCATGAGCATGAGCACGGGGGGTACTTGGGCTTTCAATTGATATTCGGTACCCTTGGATACGCCATTTTGACCCCACTTTTTGCCTTTTTGTTCCAATTACTTCAAGATTCAGATTGGGAAATGCTGCCGTGGTAAGGAAAAACGAATAATGAAATGACAAGCTAGGAAATAGAGGGAAGTTGATTAATCACTCTGTGGCCTAATTGATTTTCCTAGGGATTTGGAATACATTTTTGGATTTTCCTTCTGGTTACTTTTTTCGGCCCTTCTTACTTGTACGCTCTTCTATAATGCCGAATGGGTTCCAAAAACGGGCACGGTTCGACCTATGCTAATCAAATGGGGAGCTCGAGGTCAAAATATTCTCTTTTTTGAAATGATCATTACGCTGGGATGTTTTCAAGGAATGCTGGACATATTGGCCTACTATCAAATCAAAGGCGTTGGTGGTGACCTGCTTATCATTGGATTATGTGCAACTGTTGCCGTGGCACCGGCCATCATTTTTATTTTTCGTGTCGAAAAAGTCATTGACTACTGTGGATATCACAATGTCTTGTGCATTGCCCTTACCGTGATTTCACTTCAATTTGCTGGTAAGTCTGCGGTTCTGAAAAAAGGAAAGGTCAAGGGTCATGTTTTAACCAGTTAATTCAAATTCGTGGAAATCTTAAACCTCCTTGTCCTTTTTTGTGTGTACTAGGTTATGCTTATTTGGAGAACGTTTCTCCATTTTGGAGTTTCATGTTGAAAGGGCTGGATACCTTTTCAATTCTCATGACATGGATCACTGCCTCAGTAACAACGCATAACTTGGCACCACGAAGTTTAGTAGCTACTTGTCAAACTGTAGTTGTCATTCTCTACTGTTGTCTTGGTAAGTAACCATGACTGCAAAAACTTGTCTCGTCATACCCATCCTTCCGGGAAGGTTAGAGTTAAAACTCGTCTGTAAAATTCAGGCTCTAGTTTTGGAATAGTGCCAAGCTTGAACGGTGAACAATTCACCCCTAATTTGTAACAATAGAACGGAAGAACGCCAAGTTATTAGAGTATATAACTTGTAATTGAAAAAGTGTAAAAATCCGCCTATTTTATGTCGAAAGTCCCACCAGGTGGAAAATTTTTTGATAATGGTTGAATGATGATTTTCATTTTTTGTTCCTACAAGATTCCAGCTCCTGATTAAAAAGCCACTTCTTTCAAAGTTGTTTTCACCTTTAATTAAATCCCTTTGGGCTATAGCGGATTTGTAAAGGGAAAACAATAGGGCTAAAAAAATTTCAACAAAAAAGTGACACGACGGTTAATTTCAACTTTTCCCAGACTTGACAGCCTGAGGTCATTCTGGTCATTCTGGGAAAAAAAATATTTTACAATTTCCAAAATTCGTCACGCCCATATCACTTGACACTTCCAGCAGCGAGTCTTCCCAAAAGTTCAAGGTTTCATTGAAAAGTTTCCGAAATTTTTATACCAAGGGAGGGGTTCCTGAGCAAAACAATGTTTCTTGCAAAAAAAATTTTATAAATAAAAATTAATATTTCGCTAAATTTTCAGGTCGTGGACTAGGAAACGTCCTATGTTACTTTGGTCTTCAGTACTTGTCCAAAGAATACTTACTCAAGGCCTGCAGTACTTTGTCAATCCTTCTCTGCATTTTGTACTTAGTTATTCATTACTGGTGCCTCAAGCCTGTTCCCTATACCAAGAAGTTACACATGGACAAACCAGTTTCACAAGGTGACCTTTCAAATTACAAAAAAAAATCTAGATACTTTTCACATTCGTTTCATTTAATTTAAACTTTTCACTTAATTTTCAGGAACGACAGGACACTACAAACCGCTAAAACTCATTAACAAAAAAGACAAAACAGAGGATGACGACGAACTCTAGTAAAGCCGAGTGATTTTTTTTAAAAAAACAAACAAAAAAAACAAAAGTTCAATTTTCAAAGTCTCATTCCATAACTCGCAAAACCAAAAAGCAAGGAAGCCTTAAAATATAATATAGGTTAATTATTTAGTAATTTAAAAGAAATGAAAGGTATGGAAGTAATTAGATCTGAAATCCCTACATTATTCAAAAAGAATGAAAAGTTAGAAGTTTTTTGCTTTAGAATCTCTTTACCAAAAAGCACTACAGTTGGCAACTTTGTCTGTAAGCACGAAAAGAATCTCAGAGTATTAAAAATGAAATGGTTGCTTGTAGTAGATCTTACTGAAAAATTTAATATTCAATGTCCCAGTAATAAACCAACAATAAACTGCCGAAATTATCAAAGCACGTCAAAGTTAAGGTTAGTCAAATTAGTTAAGACATCTAACGCATTGTCACACGATCCATAATTTTCACGAAGCTAAAATATTATTACCGAACAAATAATTTAATATGACATTCAAATCTGTAAATATTTCTGAATTTGAAAGCTCACTGTTAAGTCTGTAGACTTTAATCAACATTACCTCGGAGGTGTCACCGCTTTAGAAGTGCGACACGCCATAGACCGTCTCAGTCTCAAATACGCGCGTTTGCTAATTACTCATTAAACGGAACAAATGTATTTGCTAACTTACAATATAACGCATGAGGTTGTTCAATCAAAATGTGGGTCAGTAGAATCCATGGATGATTTAGTGATGAATTGTATCATCCCATTTTTATAGTAATACCTAGTCCTTTACGTTTAAAGTCATTTTTTGTAACAGTAGTACTCTTCAGTTTAGAAGACACGATACTGATAGAAATCGATGAGGGCAGTTGAAAGGTTCCATCCTATCAATAGAGTAATGATGTAGACGAATCCTAAAAGTGTCAATGGGTACAAGAATATTCTTGTGTTCCGTAGTTGTGGAAGGGTGGAATATCCCAAAAAGGTAATGTAGATGTAGTAACCCAATGCTGTCAACCATAAGGAGTTCCCAATTATCAAGGAAATTGCGTAGTTATGTTGTATAACCGCTGAAAAAATAAAACAACAAGCTTGTTAATATATTTCTGTACTAAATATATTAAGCTTTTAGTACACAAAACATTTTTTCTTTTCTTAACACCGAACTTGCTTACCGTGGTAAAGCAGTATCATCACACCATGCAAAAGAACTAGGAGTGGAAACAGCGCATTCAGATGGACGTCGAAACAGTAGCCCCACTCGACTCTGTTGTCTTGAGAAACTCCAGGTTTCAGCAAGTATGAATTACATACGTACCTAAAAATTAGTGAAAAGCTAGATCATACTATTTTGGTACTTTACGTTTAGGTACCACATATGTTTTCTTGAAAACTTCGTGGCTTGAATTTTAGACTATTTTTTTTTAAAGATTCGAAGAGATTTCACGCACCAAATTAGACTGGCAAATGCCAACGCTACTCCAATAACATCAACTACAACAATGTATAGCAGCAGAAAAAACGTTTGGAGTATAGAAAGTTGAAGTACAACGCCAAAACCAATCGAAGATACTGAGAAAGAAAAATAAGGTAACACTTGAGTAAAACTGGAGGAAGGATATATTTTTTCGTTGCAAACTTACACACAAGGAAGATGGACACAAGCACTAGAAACGCAGGATCATCCCTTGCAAACTGGGATTTGGTTTCTGTTAAAATATACGCCTCCAATTAACACATTGTAAATACCCTGATCACATTGACATTACTACAAAACTAAATTACAGGTCAACAGGTCAATCAACAGAAAAAGCATATTATTTTAAGTAATAAGCTTGTTCTATTTAGAAATTTCGAAAAAGCCAGCGATTCATGAGTTAAGAGATTTTTCTTACGTTTTCGATACTGGAAGTTCCTATAAACTTTTTGTGGAGAGAGGAATAGATATATCGCCTGCCAACCAGCAAACTCAAAGTCCATCTGACTAAATTTCAGTATTCGTCTCAAATACTTGTATCTCTTGGCTGCGGCAGACATGCAACCGATTCTATTTAAAATCAAATGAGTAAAAATGGGTAAAACAGTATGTAGAGAATACGCTTCGGCAACCAATCGGTTAAATATTACAAATCTTACCGATGTGTAACTGGAGACGGGAGTGAAGATGGTCCAAATGTAAACGACAAAGGACTTTGACTTCCGCTGCTGCAATACGACGGGGAATTCAGTCTGCTGGAAGAGCTTCCTGTATGCATATCCAGCCGTCGAAGGTTACAACCTTCTCTAAGGCAAATGAACAAACACATATTAACAACATTACATTAGAAATAAATCTGCACAAATTAACCTTACCTTACTTTAAGCAGACGAACTAATGTAGTAGCTGCTAACCCCTATCGACTTTAATTAACATGTAAAAAAAGTGAAACGAACAATAACTAATCAGCTGTTTCTTGATTCCTGATAACAAAGAGTACAACAGATTGCAGATGGTAGGTTGTTGGTGCTGGTGCTTAGCCTTGGATGATAAATCAAGTATCAAATTAATCAAATTAATCAACTCTGATATTTCACACCTGAATGACTCCCAAAACTTAAATTATTCAGTAATCCCTTTAAATTGTTTATGAGTCAGAGCAACAGCTATTTAACGTGTCGACCCTTCCTCCCCATTATTACACCATAGCTGGGCATCATGGCTGGTAAAACATAATAGTTCTTTTGAAGTTTTTTGTGAAGTGAAACTTTAGCGAAATTCATGGTATTTTTAATTAAGTTACCTATGCGCATGCCGAAGAATCGGTTTTACTTTACATCATCATCAGCATAGTAATGAATTGTAAAATAAATAATTTACATCGTGTCCTAACAAGGAACGTTTAAAAGTAAAATGCTAATTTATGTGTAACTGTCAATGTACTCCAAAACCTAACTATAAACATATTCTTGAAAATCATGCCGCAGAACTGTGAAACTACAATTTAGAGAACGTGCATAACAATTGTTGCATTTTCAAACAAATGGTTTTATTTTCAACTTAAGGTAAGTCTTGGTTTGGAATTTGGAAATTGAAATTTCGACAGCCTTGTGTTAAAATCGAAACGAAAAAAATCGAAAGAACGAAATATTTAAAAAAAAGAAAGCATTGCAATAATAATAATAAAGGATAAAGACGCATTTTGTTTAATTATTAAACCAGATAAGTCACATCGAATCAAATAACCCCAAATTCAATGTCCCATGCTACTCGGATCTCGAACTCCAAGGTTGTGCGTAGTGCAAAGCGTATAAATTGCATTGAGAAGTCGTCGATCATTAATTTTCGACGCACATGGGACACAATAGTAACTTTCTCCATGGGGACGAATGTAGACCACGACCTTTTTCGTTGATATGGTCTTCCCACCAGTAAGATTTGGAGTTGGACTGATACAGACCGAGTTCATGATGGTTTCTGTCGTTAGCTCCTCGAAGAAGACGTAGACTTCGTCCTTGATATGATGGAATGACCAATTGTTACACGGTAAGTTGCAGCCGCACTTGCTGCAGTTGACACCTCCAGCTTCCGCCGATGCATTAGCGCCCATTGCCAAAGCCAAGTGTTTGTTTTTATTTTTAACGTAAAATCAGAAACAACGCTGCTTTCAGTTTACTTTGTTGGTTGAAGTTCAAGCGTTTACTGAAATAACATCGGTTGGTGTCCACGAACTAAATAAGCGATGGTTCGAATTTTGGAGGAACTTGCCCTGGGCATTGTACCATTTGGTATCAGACTTTGGCCCAGACTATGGCTAAATGATACGAACGAGTAACCAAAAATCCCTTCTGAAGTTACCTTTTCTCGATGACGACAAGGCTTTCTTCTAAAATTACTTCGATAAAATAAAAAGAAACCATTTTCTTCGTAGGGGGTAGTGAAATAGATGTACCTGGTGGGTCCGTACTACATGTATTATGGTCCGCAACAGAAAACTGGACCGAAGCAGTTTTTCATAATAAGCTTAGTTAGTCGCTTGCTCATTGTTACAGGCTTCGTTGATTTGGTTGAACCAATAACGATAAGCCTTGAAATGCTTTTAACGACCAATTCAACACATTTGACATTTGTATGTAACTAAAAGAAACGAAAGAAGAAAGGAAATATGACTAAATTCTATACAGGAAAATTTTAGAAATCTTCAAGGTCAAAAGAGGTCACAGAGACGATAAGTTTCTGAAATTCTACCAAATTTATTGGACGGTAGCTTTGTAGGTAGTTTATTCTCACGGACTTGTCACTCGACTTTACTAGATTGAAGTTTAAAAAAGTTTTTGTTCAGTAAAAATAAACAAGTAGGCGTGCTGGATTGTTGATTCAGCACTGGTCTTCTGGACATTTGTCATGAGTACATACTCCTAAGACTTTGCTAGGGCCTAATACTTGTAGAAACTGAAGCTATTAGAAATACCCACGGTACCACTCAAGGTCTATGTCGACTGCAATGTCAAATTTGAGAGAAGATATTGAAATTTTCATTTTTGGTTTTTTTTTAAAAAAAATCAAGCTATGAAAAAAGGCACATGAACTAGGGGTATCTGAATACTGGAAAAACTTTTTAAGATCACGCTGAAGCTATTAGAAATACCCACGGTACCACTCAAGGTCTATGTCGACTGCAATGTCAATTTTGAGAGAAGATATTGAAATTTGCATTTTTGAGATTTTTTGAAAAAAATCAAGCTATGAAAAAAGGCACATGAACTAGGGGTATCTTAATACTGGAAAAACTTTTCAAGATCACGCTGAAGCTATTAGAAATACCCACGGTACCACTCAAGGTCTATGTCGACTGCAATGTCAATTTTGAGAGAAGATATTGAAATTTTCATTTTTGGGAATTTTTGAAAAAAATCAAGCTATGAAAAAAGGCACATGAACTAGGGGTATCTGAATACTGGAAAAACTTTTTAAGATCACGCTGAAGCTATTAGA
>JABASK010000309.1:0-16978 GCA_019776465.1 Rambutanura hunanensis | reverse complement strand
CCTGGAAGCAAATTCTCCAACAATTGTCGTACTGTCCGCATGATCTCATCTACTTTCTCTCCACCCTGACCCTGTCGACCGCTGCTATTTGCTGAGGTCAACGGACTTTTCTTAGATAGTTCCGATTCGCAATCTTTAGATCGTGTATGTTGTACAGGCTTCTGTGGTGGAACGGGTCTTGGTGGCGGTGGTGGTTTGGAGCTCACTTCGTTTCGGCTCTGTTCTTCCGAAGTGGATAGCGATACAGAAGAACAGTCGCTCTCGAAGGCTCGACCACAAAGTAGCCTAATAATGACATGCTTTGGTTCAATACTGGTCATTAAATCAAGAAAAATATAAGAGTAATTAAGATCGTATTTATCATACTGGCTGAGTGCCTGAACCCTTCTCAGTTCTCGTTTGACATTTGCAATGTGCTCTTGTCGATGGGCAGAAATGGCATCAGCTAATGGTTGGTCATTAATTGGAGCTCCAGAAAAGGCTAATTGGTTGATGAAATTACAAGTAGGTGTAAGTCCGGAAGACAGATTGCCACTACTTGTCTCTTGAGATGATTCGTTGGGTGTCGACGTTGAACAATAGCAGCGATGCGGATTCGTAGAATGGCGACCGGTACTACTGTGAGGTGGGTGGCGATGATTTTGTAAATGTAAACTCGACACCGGTGCATGACCTCGACGAAAGTTCGATGGTTTAGTGTCATGACTTTTCTCACCTGTTACCCTGCTACTTCCGCCCTTAGAATTAGGAATTGGTTGGGTTTGAACGCTTCGGTCAACTACTATAAGATGGTTTCCGAGTTCACTTTTTGACCTTTGGAATTTCGTTCTTGGATCCAGGCCAATTTCTATAGAGTACGAAATCTCTGTAACTTTGGCTCCTATCCTGAGGCACTGTATTCGACGCCTCCGCTTCAGACCTCTGCTCCTGCGTAAGACGATTTTAATCAATGTAATTTCAATAACTGCTCAAGTCTTGATTAAATTGAAAGGTATGAGAAGGATTAGAATTATAGAATAGTATATTTACCTCGTAGGTTGAAGTTTGTTTAGTTTCCTGATCAGAGATTTCTGGAAGTGTAGGAAAACCGTAAGAATGTGCACTAGTACTGACCGATTTGTTCGAAAATGTCGGAAGACGATGTTGATAATTGACATTGCCAAGATTGACGTCTGCAGAAGGATCCCATTCCATCCCTGAAACAGCAGACGATTGGGAAAGGCCTGATGGAGAACTACTTTTTTCTAGGAATCCAAGTTGTATGGAAGAAGGTGGAGGCGCAGAACCAATATTGACGTCAGACGTTCGGCTCGACTTTTGACTCGCGCCGATACTTTGATCCATCCCAATAGGAATGCCTAATCGGTGAAACAATTCATGTTGATCGATGAAATCCCGTCGTGCAGAACGAGTATATACCGGGACGATCAAATCCATTGTTTTACTACTCGTACTAGGTAAGCTACTAGTTTCAACCTTGTCGTCTACGTTTCTTTCCAAACTTGTGTTAGATCGTGATCGAAGAGGCCGTCGGCTATCCATGTTCACATTTGGTTAGTACTCTTCCAGACGCTTTTAGTCGAGGAGCAGGAACAGGAACTGGTGTACGTAAGTTACGCTCTTCACCGACGTTATTGCTGCTCCCACCTGCTGGTGTCAGAAACTCGCTTGAAGAATGGCTTCCCTCGTTGCTCCCAGATTGTACCGAGTCAAATCGTGTGTCGAACTCGATTTCATTAATGTTTCCGGTTTCCCGATTCATATTTTGTACATAGTTTTCAGAGGATGAATTCTGCACTCGAAGTTGCTAACTATGACAAGACAAATGTAACAATAACAAAGGTAATATCAAAAAGTTGGATTCGGATAATTAATTCAAAAATAGAAAATGTACTTTTTCCTCCTTTCAGTATGACTTATTTGGTATCTAACTTTCAAAATGGGAAGACCATTGGACGTTGAATAGCAACAGTCGGATAATTATTTCTAGTAAACTGATTAATTGTTAATTTCACTTATAAGTACTGATTACTAATAATTATTAGTAATCAACAATATTGTTTTGTTTACATACTCTGATCTTTTCAATCCCGCTGTAAATAAAAAACAAAATCTGTTGCACTAAAGGGAGGGAGAATTTTTTCCTTCACGCTTGAGATGGGATTCAGCATCAGCACCCAGCCCAGCACCCCGCCCCGGATTGAGCCCCTAGCACCACGGATACAGCCCCCTAGGACTTCAATTTTTTCAAAACATTTTTTTTGAAAAATTTGTAGTGAAGATTTGGAATTGGATGATACAAAAAAATTGTTTTGAAAGTTTTCAAAAATTTATTTTCCCAAAAACTTTTTTTTTCGAAAAAAATTTTATTGTAGATTTGGATGATACAAAAAAATGGACTCCAACAAAAAAATTGTTTTGAATTTTTTTTGAAAAATTTATTTTCCCAAAAACTTTTTTTTTCGAAATTTTTTTTTTCATTTCATATTTATTTGACTTCGGATTTACCGATATCAACATTGCTACAAAGAGTTTCGTTGACTTCTAAATTAAAAATAAGCAGCGATAGTATGTGTTTTTTTTAAAAAATTTGACTGGCGGTAAGAATCGGATTAAAATTAAAGTTAAATTAGTGTTAAAATTAAATTGAAAATTGGAGCTACATCAAAGTTAAGGTGAAGCGGGAAATCGATATTGAAACTTACGGGTTCCAAAATCTGTTCGGAGTAGCTTGTAATTACGAACTTTGTTGCCTTTAGTGTGGATCTAATATTTATCTAATCTAGAAGTCTATCAGTTATCATTAATGACTTAAACTTGCGATGGCGAAAAAGCTTCCAGCGTTGTTTGCATGAATACATGGACTTTTAAATACACTTCAAGTGGCTGTAGTATGGTACAAACTTCGTAGAGAAACTCTTGCACGGAATCACGTGTCTGCGGGTAAGTGCAAGGAAGAATTGCCATCCGTGCGGAAAAAAAAAATTTTTATTGAACATTTGGATGATAAAAAAAAATGGACCCCAACAAAAAAAAATTGTTTTGAAATTTTTTTCTTAAAAATTTATGTTCCCAAAAACTTTTTTTTTCGAAGAAAATTTTATTGAAGATTTGGATGAAGCAAAAAATTGACCCCAACAAAAAATTTTTCCAAACATTTTTTTTGGAAAAATTTTTAGTGAAGATTTGGATGATACAAAAAAATGGACCCAAACAAAAAAAATTGTTTTAAAATTTTTTTTCAAAAAATTTTTTTTCGAAAAATTTTTTATTTGAAGTAATTTGAAGAAGTGAAGATTTGGATGATACCAAAAAGTTGGTAACAAAGTTTGATAAAAAGTTTTCAAATTGCTCAATTTGTGCTTATAAATCGATAAAAACGATTTTCAGAATGTGGTGCTAAATCCTAGGGTTCTGGGGTGTTGTATCCGGGGTGCAAGGGTGCTGAATCCCATCTCACCACACTTGAGGAGGTCTTACTTACTAGAAGACAGCAGCGCCGGGAAGGGGACGTAGCATGTCGATGACCTGAACAAATTTCTAACTGTTAAGTTACCTAAGATAGGGTCATGGACGGTCACAAGGCACGAGTCGAAATTTCGTTTCGTAGCGTTTCACAAATTTCGAAATATGCGATCGACCTCCACAATTGTAACTTCTTTGGCGACATTTCTAACCATTAGAGCTTTGACATCCGTTCGTCGTCGGTCTCGTTAACTCCTTAACTGCTCATAAAATAAACCCTATTACTATTCGTAGTAGATACGAAAACTTTTGGGACGTGCAAACTTTTAGGAACAAAATATACGTGCCCCAAGGCAATTCTTTTAGAAGAGCGTTGCCTTTTCGCTTTTCATTTCTAAAAACAATTCACTTTTGAATTTCATCTACAGAACTAGAAAAACATTCGTACGTATTCAATAAGAAAATCTAGAAAATTCTAAAAGGATCTAAAGAAATTCAAATAAAAAATGACGCTTGTACAGTTTTGTGTGGAATAAAGCGCAGAACTTGATTCATCTAAACTCGGTGGCTGTTGGATACGTTATGCTAACAAGTTTGTTTGAGGTTATCGAAAACAACCTGCCTTGCATAAGCTACGGTCATTTATCAAATTACTTTTCTAATTTTCTACTCAAGTACTAACCTCCTCGTCCAGGCATCGTTTCTCGTTTCTCATATACAACTAAAGGTCAAGGGTCATTCATTCGTAATTGGTTTGAAAGCTATGGAGAATAAAGTTGAACAGAAAACTACGTCTTCTACTCCGATGGTTCAACAACCCATCACTACCGTTGACTGGTCTAAACGTGGATGGCGATTTGTTGACCTTCGTTCCAAAATCAATTTGGCACATGTAATCGATATTGACCTGGATGACAGCCTACTTACAGAAATTCCTCGAAACCTAGTCACCGCACTTCCTCTTTTGGTAACAACTGAGTGCTGCTAGAAATCAATTAAAGTGCCTTCCTTACAATATTGGAGACTGGAATCGGCTTAAAGTACTTTCTGTTCCGAACAATCGCGTAAGTTTTCAAGCTTCAATCAAGCTTTTACCATTATTATTGAAAAACATCGATTTCGAAGCTTTTACCAGGTAAAGCGTCGATTCGAAAAAGATTTGGCATGCCAACAGTACTTGCTTGTTTGTTTCACTCACGGCTCGAGCCGGCTCGAATGCTGTCTTTTTTAAAATGAAAATTTAATATTTTGAACATTTGGTTTAACATTACCCAGATTTCTTTTCTTCCGCTCTCAATGTCCCGACTGAACCGGCTCCAGTATCTGAACATGGAGGGTAACCCTATCAGTCCTTCAGTCTGCTCCATGTTTCACCTAGNTTTAAAATGAAAATTTAATATTTTGAACATTTGGTTTAACATTACCCAGATTTCTTTTCTTCCGCTCTCAATGTCCCGACTGAACCGGCTCCAGTATCTGAACATGGAGGGTAACCCTATCAGTCCTTCAGTCTGCTCCATGTTTCACCTAGGTCACCACTGTTGGGACCTTCCAATTTGCCAAAAATTTGCACGCAGCGTTTGCAAAGTGGCTGCCTACCTTCCTGCTGAACTTGAAAAGGGTAAACGTAATTTTTGAAATTTTCAAAATGGGCGCCCTCAATTCTCTGTCTAGTCTAATACCTTTGAACAATGAACAACGCAGATTGTTACGTCGACTATCAACCCGATGTCCCATCACTCTCCGAAAAAACGACGTTACCACTCATATCTATCAAAAACGTAGAACCACCGCTACGCAACATTTGGGAAGACACGCCTCGCCGTCGAACCTTTCCAACTGAGTCAATTTCAGATGACGGGAGCGTTCAATGGATGAGTGACCTTTTTTCTGGTAGCCTGGTTGAATCACTCACATGTCAACCGACAATCTCCGTAATTCCTCCTTGGGTTCAAAAAATTTCCAAAGGTTAGTTACCCTGGTTAGTTAGGTTAAAAATTAACTTCATATCGTTTCCTTTTTATTTCAGTTTTACTCAAAATGGTCGCTTTCATTCTTTGTCTCTTTGCCTTGACTGTTCTTGTGAGCGGTGTGTTGATTGATCAAGGATTCTTGGACAAATTTTTTGCATCCTCGACTGTTGGCCCGTTGATTCCAGTTTGGTTCCGAATACTCTTTACTTCTTGTCACAACATGACACTTAAAGTGTTGTCAGTCATTTCTTATCGATTTCCCATTTATCGGACACCTTCTCCAGGATATTTCAAAATTCTGTTGAACTTTATGGCTAGTCTCCTCGACTACACCTATGCAATCCCGTACTAAAACTTTCACAACGATCAAACTCACGACGCGACAAAAATAAAAAACTTCAACAATTTTTAAAAAATAATATAAAAAATAAAAGCTTTTCGAAAAATATAATGTTAAATTCAAATGTAATGTTCTAAGTTTTCTATTAACTTTAGTGATGATACCGGTTATCTCAAACACTTTTGGTCCATTCACAACTAACAGTATACAGGTCTATTATCCAACTTAACAGTAAAATACATTGCTAGTGCACGGCGTTTAAGAGAGCTTTTACGGTATTCCAAGTCGAAACGGTAAACCAATGAAAGCAAAACACTTTCAATGAGTTTAACTTTAGTCAAAATATTCAGAACTAATTAGAAGACTTGGCCAGTAGAGGCTACAAAAGCAAATGAACAGAAATGGAATGACAAGTGAAGCAATATGTTCAACTTTGGCAATGATTTGTTCATTTCTGGTGATACTTGGTGGTTGTACTGGTGGTGGAGTTGGTGGCTCAGGTGGAGTGCCTTGTGTAAAAGGCTTCGTAGGAGCAGGGTGTGTTCGCGAGAACATTGGTGGAAATTGGTTTTCAAATGAAGAACGTTGTGCCATTGAATCCCCTACGGTCGAAGCGCCGTAGTCACCAGGACCTCGCCACGGTATTCCGTATTCGGTCAATTCTGTTTCTTCTGGTGAGTTCTTGGATGTTCTCTGATTTGGCAGAGGAGGTGGGAAATAATTTTTATTATTATTATTTTTTTTTTTGCAAAAGACGATAAAAGTAGTGGATTTCATACCGTGTGAGGCGGGGTAGGGTAGTACACTGGCGTCACTTGGCTCTTTCCACTGCGTAAACTACTTTCTGTTGGTTTTCCAACCGTTGTCGGTTCATCCTTTTTAAATTTCATAGTTTTGATTCTATTTTAAAAAAATGAAATTAAAGTAAATATTTTTAATTTAAGATTAAAAAAATTAATAATTTGAAGGACTAAAAGTGACGCACTTGAGAACTAGAGTGAATTCCATTAGAGCCAGGAAAACAAAGAAGACACAGAAGAACATCCAACTGACAAAAAGGAATTTTGTTTCAAAATAATTTCGTAATTTTTTTTGTTTTCTAAATGATGTAACTTTTGTAAATAAATTCTTCTTACACGTCAATAAATTTAACGTAGGAGACGTTCGGTGTGCTTTGTCTAAAAAAACAAGAATCATTTTGTAAATAAAATGTGAGAAGACAGAATCTAGTGAAGTTCTGCAGATTTCAAGGATGGAGGAGATTGAAGCCTTTGAAGCTTTTCTTTTCAAAAAAGCCATATACTGAGCTAACCATTTAGTGTGCCATTTTTTTTTAAATTTTAAAACAAGACTGTTAAATTTCGCAGGCTTTGTGTGGGCCTTTGACAAGCCGCGTTTAATGCCCTCGGAGGGTTACGGATGCAAAACTTGGAAAAATGCCATAATGGAGCAAGCTAATTGTTTGGATAAATTTCAAATGGACATACCGCACTGATGAGAACATAGCGATCTAGTGTCAAAAGACAAGTCATTAGCACAGTCATTCTTCCAGGAACTGAATCCGAACTGATCAAAAATGACAGCCAAGATACAATTACCAAAATAACGGAAGGAAGATACGTTTGCTAAAATGAAGATTGAAAATAAATTGCAAGATTTCATAGTTTCATGGTAAAATTGTATTAAGGCTGTAGCCTTAAATTTTACCATTAAATGATAACTCAGTTTTCGAGTCAAAAGTACAGTAAAGCGGAGGCCAGAATATGTATTTCCTAAAAAAAAAAAGATTTAGTTTTTTTTAAAAAAAAAATATATTTATATTTAAAATTTTTTTTCGACGAAATTAAAAACCCGCTGACCTGTCTGTGTTTTTTGAATAAACGTATTTGGATTGTCCAATCCAGTGAAAAAGTTGGAGAGGTCAATGTCCTCGTCAAAATGTGCTCCGTATTTGTCTCTCCAAGCCAGTACCATTTTACTGTCTGCATAAGCATCTTTATGAAAAATTTGTCAATTTAAAAAATTCAGATAAAACACACGTTCAGATTGACAAGGTCAGGACTTACAGCTTTTTACATCAAAGTGACATCTGAAAAATAAGTATCAAAAAACGAAAAACTTTCAAAAAACATGTTTTTTTTTTTCAAAATGATTCATAAGTAAAAGGACGAAAAATATTGAAGAAGTTCAAACTTCTTACCGTTGCGTATCTGCTGGGTAATACTACTTACATAAAAAAAAATATTGCAAATTTTCTTTTTAAATCAAAAAATTTTATGCACATTTATATGAAATTTATCTTAAATTTTATTTTTACGTGAAAGTCCATCGGGCAGGCCATTGTGAGTGTAAGCCTGAAATTTTTAGTAGTTTATCACAATTTTTCAAAAAAAGCTACATAATTTGTAAAGATTTCAAGTTTAAAAAAAATTAATGATCTTAAATGCAAAAAATTAGTCAAGGTCAACTAAAAGGTCATTCACCTCGTTGAGTATCTTAGCGTGTAGTCAGGATACATGCGGAGAGATGCAGTTTGTGCCATAATTGTCGGTTGGTCTACTTTCTTTCACATGATCTACCATAAAAATTAATCAAAAAAACAATTACTTTCAATTAATTTTTTTTTGTTATTGATTAAAACTCACCAATAAAAAGATCTGGTGACCATATTTCTTTCAAGAGGGAAGGTGGTAGGAGTACAAATTCAGCTTGGTCAGACGTTGACGGGGAATTGACAAGATGTTCAACGATACTGGAAAGTCGTGTATCTTTCCAGTAAACACGAATATTCATCTCAACAGTAATCTCCTAAAAGTCGAACAAAATTTAATAAAATTTACTTCACTTAAATTTTCTTTTCAAATTTAGTTACGATTTTTCGAACGGTTGTAATTTTTAAGCTTCTGGAGTTTGTTTTTAGAAAATATTAATAAATTCGAGTTGCTTTTGTGGTTTGTTGACCAACCTCTCCAATTTCTCGAACGTCACGCACATTCACGATTACAATTGACAATTTAACGCTAAGTGGTCCACCTTAATTAGAAAACATTTAAAAGATTTTAAAAAAATAATAAAATTTCAAAAATTTCAAAAATAAGAACCAGTTTGAGCAGTTTACCACTTGGAGTAGGCGGAAGGTCAAAGACGCTATAATTAGCCGGGAGTTTAACTGCTCGTCGATTTCTGTGGTATGGAACAGATTCTTCTAAATCTCCAGAATCTGCGTTCTTTCCAAACAGAAAAGTAGCATTTCCAGAATAAAAGTGACTAGAAAGTGTTTAAAAAAATTTTTTTGTGAAATATAAATATAGTCTGGCAAATATGGCTCAGGTTTAAAGCAACGATATTCGCGAATTTGAGTCACACTGCTTGTTACTGTACAAAGTTTCATAGTTTTTTCAATTTTTCGCAATTGTTGCAAATAAAATTTGCAAAGTCGCGCAAAGTTGTTCATAATTCATTTGTTTTTATAAATTTGCACACGTATTTCCTGCTTCTTACCTGCAAAGTATTGCCAATCCCACTACACCCCAAAACTCCCAATTGTTCAGCATTGTGCCTGTTTTTCACAATTTGCAAAAACGTACTACTTTTTTTTCTTTTTAAACAAAGAAATTTTATTATATTTTTAACACATTCAAACAAAACGTCTTGTTTATTTTTTTAAGCGTCTGCTCTTTCTCGTAGCTCTTAAGTGCTTCTTTAGATTAAGGCATAGTAGGCCTCTGTTTAGTTTTTTTTGCCTTATAGTCAAGGCTTTTAGATTAAACTGTTGCGGTTCCTCATAGATTATTTGCTCTAGGCCACTTAGTTTGAACAAGGCTTCTTCAAGTACAGAGTAAATGGAGCATTACTAATTTAATTAATAAGAAAGATAACCTCATTTTAAGCAAAAACTTTATGTGGTTAAAGATTTTTTGCGAGCTGGTTCAGTTCCTCGTCGTCACCAAATGCGTTATCAAGGGCTGAAGAAACTTTACTGTTCTTGTGGTTTCATGAATTTGCAGATTGTGAGAAAATTTTTTTTGCAAAGTTCTGGCTACTTGCTAGAAGAGATTGAAGGTCAATATTTTTATGAATGAGTCAAGTTCAAAAGTTGAAGAAAGAAATGCCCTTTGACCTTGCCAATTTTGGCAGCTTGAAAAAAAAGCCACTGATTACGATGAATTTTTAAAGAAGGCTCATAATACTCATAATTTAATTAAATATACAATTAATTAATTCACATTAGAGAGCCTCTGCTGTCAACTTCAACCAATTCAATCTGAATTCCAGGAATGGGCTTTTCTTCTTTCCAAGCACTGAAGTTTAGGCTACGTGACCCCAAAATTGAAGAACATGGTAAAATCGGATTGTTTTCAGTTACAATTTGAAGGACTTGACGCTGAATCGCTCCTAGTGTGCTAAAAACGGAGCACAAAAGGCTTGCCAGAGTAATTCCACGAATAGAGGCTAGTTGTGCTAAAAAAAAATTACAATTTTTAGCAAAATTTTACTTTTTTTTTCAAAAAGAAAATTTTTTTTGGAAAATTTGGAAATTACTTGAAGTGAAAGGTTTTATGGAGATATCTCCCTCATACCAGAACCGATCACCTTGACGTGCTCGCAAAAATTGATCAGCTAAAAGACAGCCAAAAGTTGGGCCAACTACGGTACCTTCTTGGACAATTTCAGCGTAGCCACCAACGTAAAGGTCAACATCCTGTAAAGTACTACTAAATAATTGTAAATTAGTTCACTTACTAAATTGTCAATGTTTCTGTCGAATTTACACTGAATTTCAACTTAATTCCAATGCCGTTAAGTTTTTTGAAGGTTAGTTCCCATTACAAAATGAAAGTAACTGAATACATCAGATTTCTAAAGTACTTCGGTTAGAATATGTTGAAAAATATGTTTAGTTTTTTTTAAAAAGCTATTAGTATTTTTTCGAAATTGAAATTAAAAAAAAAATGCTTTATTCTGCATTACTTGTAAACGCTTTGAATGCGTGGCAAATCTTCTGGTACCCAAATCCCCTCCAACTCTGAAAAATTGTGAACTTCTGGAAGACCACAGACGCTTCGCCATTTTACGTAAGCTGGAATACCATGATCTCGTCCGCGCTGAATCGCTTTGGCTATCGCTCTCAGGTCATTCGTTCCGAGTGAGTACGTTTTCGAAACATTCTGCTGAGCGTCATGACTAGAGTTGTGAGTTAGGCTAATCTAAAATTAATAAAAATTAAAACTAAAACTTCATTTCGTTCGTTCTAAATGTTAGATTCCAGAGAAGTAGTATCTATAACTTGCATTTGAGTGAGGAGGTACACCTAATTGAGCAGAACCACTTGAAGGGTTAAAGGCCAGGTCACGAATGACACGTTCGACATCGGTCATATTTAATGACCCTGACAGAAATGGATTTGAAGAGGTTAACATGTTTAATCCATTAGAATTGGAAGATTCTTCTGAATTCGTTGCGTTTCCAAGTGCGTTTGACATGAATAGTCGAAATTTTGATGCCGTTGAAGAAAATACATTTGAGATTCCTTTATAGAACGATAAAATTACAAATAGATGGAACTCTGTCCACTAAGTTTTTTGAAACGTTCAAAATTCAGATTTATAGGTTAAATTAAGTTTTTTGTACAAATAAGTCCTCGAAACCCCAACGGATTTGGAAGTTTCCACTATCCCCAGAGGGTCACCAATCAAATCACTGTATTTTCTTTACCAGGATCAACTCCTTTGTCATATTCGACGTAAAATCCATCAGTCAGTGCCTTAAGTCCACTCCTTATAAGCAAACTAGGTCCTAGAAGTACAGGAAGGAATTCTCGAATCGTAATGTGTTGTATTTCAGCTACGACGATTCTTTTCGTTTCGTCAAAAATACGTTTGTCCGTCCAGTGCTGATTGATCTGTGCTAGTTCTTGAGCAACCCAGTTATGATGTTGAATTCCAAATTGAACTAATGTCTTCATCTACGTTGATTTGACCCAACTGTCCTATTCTACTGCCGACGTCAGTGTCAATTTGTTTATAAATTGTAGTTCCGTCGATAAAGGCTGAGTTCAAATTGAATTGTTCTCTTGGCCCTGTGAATTCAAATTGATTAAACTTACTTTTGATTTCATTTTCAGCAAATGTAAACTGAAAGTAAATAAACTTAGGGACGTACCAAATACACAAGATGGAGCGGCTGCTGAGCGAATCACGGAAATGCAATGTTGTCCTGTTTTGTCATAAAACGGATCGTCTAGATTTGAAACGATTGGAAAACACTCGGGATGCTGAATTTCAAGGGGTCGGTCACGCTCACAACAGTTAATTTCTGAACCAACTTCACCTGATCAAAGGAATGAAGTAAAAACGTTTTTTTTTCGTTTTTTTAAACAACTTACTGGAACTTAGCACATGTTTCGTCCATGTCCCGTTCGATAAATTCGGCCCAAAGTGGAAACAAGTAAGTGTACGTAGCCAGGTTAAGTTTCCTGTTACTAAAGATTGCTTGGCTAATGTACTTGGGATTGGGCAAAGGTCGTTGACCTGCAGATTTTCTTGAAGTTGAAATTCCTATAATTTTGTGAAAAACAACGCTAAGAATTTTTGGCAATTTTGACTTATAGTAAAACAATTTTTAACATGTTCCGTACCGTCATCATAATCAGGTCGTAGTATTCTTCTATACCATTCCAGCTCCATACCCCATTGTGGATGGTGTAAATTGTTACACCTTCCAGACCCACTTGGATACTCTTGTGTCACATTACAATTTCGGTCAAGCACGTGGCTTACTTGAGCTTTACACCACGCACTTTGTTCAATTTTAGCTTTTGGATCTAAAATGATTCCCTCCTCTGCTTCGGCCTTGCTCAATCCTAATCTGAAAGGCGTTAAAAATAAGTGCTTTTTTTTCAAAATAAAAAAAAACGTGCATTTTTTTATGTTCAGCTCTTAAAAAAAAGTCTTCTTAATAAATCACACCTTTTGGCAATGACTCTCGACGCTTTTTCCATCGAGAATCCAATGAGATCTTAGTTGATGAAGTTGTTCAGCATTTTTACTCAGTGATGATCGACGCCCACTAGCTCCGCCTCCACTTTTAACAGTTTCGTTAAACCTTGACAAAACTTCAAATCCTAATTTTTGAAGGAATTCTTCAGTTTTTCGTCGAGCGATGAGTGCTTCCGTTCCGGCTGTAATGCCTTCGGTAATAACCGTAGCATTGGCCAAAGGCGGAAGTGCATAAAAGAACGAGTCGCTAAAAGTAGTCTTGTCACTAGTGATGGACGAGTTGAGGTCAAGGAGCATTACTTTGAAATTTTCCCGTAGCCGACTTTTCAAATCTGAGACAATTAGTCACAGAGTTATGACTCCGACCAATTTCTTACGCTTTTCTCTAGTTTGCTACATATTTATTTCGATTTTGCAAAATGGGCTACAATTCTAGAGCCTCTTTACTATAGTTTAGTTCGCTAATTTTTAATTTTTTAAATCAAATTTTTTAATTTAATAAACCCATTTTAGAAAAATTCACATTCTTACCCTGAATTGGAAAAGTCACTGGAGGAGAAAGTTGTTTTACGGTTAGTAGATCCGGTTTCCTTTCCGCTACTTCTTTATCCGTATCATCAAAATTTTCCGTTTCGTTCAAAACTTGTAAAAGCGAATTGTTAGTGTCGCAAGTTGAATTTGCGCTAAATTGTGGCGACGATGAAAATAAAAAGTAGGACAGTCCGATAAGCAGCAACAAGCCAACGATACTAGATATAATCATTGAAAAAGCTATACGATACGAAAATTTTTTAAAAAAATTCTTTTTTAACAAAGAAGAAAAAGTATTATTAGTTTAAAAAAAATGAAATCTATTGTTGTCTACAAAAATAATTTCAAAACCAATGTCACCAACCAAGAGCTAACGATCAGGATCCACAACAACGGCTTGCGAAAGTTGAACGTTCTTTGTTCCCTTGGCGTAAAAAGTGGTTCATCTACGTCTAGATCGACGCGTAGTTTCGATC
Organism: Rambutanura hunanensis; assembly: GCA_019776465.1. NCBI lineage: Eukaryota > Metazoa > Arthropoda > Collembola > Poduromorpha > Neanuridae > Rambutanura > Rambutanura hunanensis. The sequence continues at coordinate 3,195 of JABASK010000309.1, read as the reverse complement.
CTTGACCGGTAGGTGGCCCTAGTGAGGAAACCCTTGGGGGTACTGCAGGAATACTAAGGGTATTGTACACTGGACTGGAAGTTTCGGTCGAATCAGGGTCAAGTTGGTCGACTGGTGTCACGGGCGTGACAGGCGATGAAGAAAACACAGAAAGTTGAACAGATTGATTTTTTACTCGAATTGGCATTTTTTTAACGCTAATCAAAGAGTAACGGACAACAATTCAAAAATAGAGTACAAAAAAATGAGCACAAGTTTTTAGAAATTAAATCGTGCGTCAAATTATAATCAGCGGCGACATTAAGTTCAAAGGAATTTGTGCCGCTACTGCTGCTAACTCAATTTAAATTGAGTTGTTTGTAATTACAATTAACCTTGACTTTTTCAATGCCGTTATTGTTCAAATTTCAGCGTATCAATAGGCAGCGCTAGAAAAGCACAACAACCATTAACCTTGAACTTGAGAAAAATAAACCTATTTTAGAATTACTAGGTGGGAGGTTTTTTTTTAAAAAAAACCCAAGGTTGTTTTGAATTTTAGACCCAATTTTTGTTCTAAAATTTTAAAAGCTTTTCTAATCTAACAGCATCTCCTCAGACCATGATTGAAATTTTGGGTGTAATTTATTATCCGACAGTTTATTTTTATTTTTTTGAACTTTACGGTAAATTCGCTGCAGTAGTTTTGTTTCGAGTTGTTCTGAATCGTGCCTGAATTGCTGAAAGTTTAACTGACGTGTTTAAGGTGTTAGTTGACTTATTGCATAAATCCCTTAATGTCTGCGGGATCTGGTTTTTCTCCAAAGATTTTTATAACTTTGGGCACAACGAGAGCAGCGTGTTCTGGCTTCATAACGAATTTTTCCAAATTTTTGGTCAGCGAACCCCAGATGTCTGGATCGAATTTGGCTATAAAAGTGTTTTAAAATTTTGAAAATTAATACTTAAAAAAATTGTGAATTCTACGAATAACTTACTAGAGGTGTTCAATGTGCTAGGCTGTGTTTTAGCGAAGGATTCCCACATTGAGGCAAAGGCTTCTGCAAAAAGTTAAATTAAAAAAAATGTATTATTGTTTAAAATTTAATATTTTTTTAATTAGACAAGTTTTTCTTTTAAATTACTGTCAGTGCAGACAGGCATGCCCTTGTTGCTCAGGACAGCAGCTACGGCTTTCTTCAGTTCCTTCTTCAAACTCATATTAGATCTGAGGTTTAGACTTCTAAAAAATTGGAAATGAGGCACAAAATGAAGTTAATTAGAAAATAAATGAACCTTTTGGCGTAAAAAAGCTTTTTTTTATAAAAAACATAGCAGTGTTCACTCAGTTAGTACCTGGATGAAAGATTGCGGTTTTACTCACGCGTGCTTCTCCACTTCGTTCAAAATGAAAAGTGAGAGAAATTCAACAAGAACTTCGAGGAAGTGGATGAAAAAAAAAACACTTTTAAAAAAACACTTGGCAAATTTCCAAAAAATCCATTTTCTAAACTTTCTTTTCAAATTTTAAATTCCTCAAGATTTTGCAGCTGCAAAATCACATCTTTCTGTTAGTCTAACCCAGTGAGCAGGAACAAAGGTATCAAAGCTTGTTACATTCCTAAGGTTGTCACTCTAGGTCAAAAATCAATCCTTCGAAAAAGCATGATGTCACTTTCTAAATTGGTCCGTTTTGTCTCACCAAAAAAAAAAATTAATGTGAATGCCAACTTCTGCAAAAAAGTTGAACTTCTTCAAACATTCAAACTAAGAGCTCATTTACTTAAAATATGCGCGACATCGACCGATTTCTGAAGGTCCACCAACCCACATAATTTTTAGTTGTATCTCGGCTATTTTTAGGTGACGGGTTCTTTTTCTGGGAAGAAGCGGGAAATACCATCGACATCCTGTCAACACTGACGACACGATTGAACGTTGTTTTCTTATATCCAGTTGAGTTAGTAATTTAAAACTTTATTTTTCACCTTAAGTGGCACCAGCAAGTTGATTTTGTGATGACAATCTGTGCGGGAATCGTTTGAGTAAATGGACGCACCTGGTCATGTCAAAGTGGTTTAAACACCTTTCATTTTGGAGCTTGACAACATGACGGTTTCTCCACGGTGGTGATTAGGGATTCTTCTCGTGCCAAAAATTATCAGTGCAAAAATCTTTGGCTTCTCTTGACAAAATTGTATCTGGGATTCGCTGAATACAAACCTTAAGAAATGAAAACCCTGCGTATTCGTTACCCAATCCGCCTGCAACTTAATACAAAATGTTAAAGATTAAAGTTTGATTGTTTGAAGTTTGGTTTGATCTGATTAAGGTTCATTTTAATTAAGTTAATCTTTTTCAAAATATATTACTGAGGTGTATGTCTGCAACAAAGTATGAATTAAAATGGAGATTATATAACCTTCATATCCAACCATTGAAAAAGACATTGGGTGATCGATTTTTTTTGGAAGGAGATTATAATAAGGGAGGGCCAGTCGGTCGGTCCAACTGGGGTTGACTGTAAGGTGCATTTGTGTTGACAACCGTAATAAGATTGGATCCTGCACTGTGACTTCGATGCATACCAACGTTACTAGTAGAGCTTGATGTCGGAACAGTGATGATACTCGTTGGTTCATCGTCAGTCGATTCTGCATATAAAAGAGGAACCGTAGCTTCACTTTTCTTCATGCCAAGACGTTCGTTTAATAATTTTAGGGCCTTCTGTCTGTTAAGAAAAAGTAAACTGGTATAGACTGCGAAGAAAAAATGAAAAAAGTGTTAATACGCGTTGAATTACTTTCTCCTATCGGCGTCTGACTGATGACCAATATTGATTTGAATAGAAGAGGGAGCACTGTAAAAAAAATATTTTTCTAGTTTGACTAATTTCTTTTTAAATAAAATTATAAGTTACCTGCTAGCATCGGCAAACGTTCGAACTCGATTTTTGAAAAGTCCGGCTTTCCGTAGCATTGTAAAAATAGAATTGGACATCACTGAAACTGGAGGTTGGAGAACGTTGGGGAAGAAACTAAAAGGTATAAAGTTAAACGTTTTAAACAAATATTAATACTAATTTAAAAAGATTACACTTATATTCTTTTAACCTCGCAAATGTAAAGAAATCAGTCGTATCCCCAGATGTGCCGTTGGTGTGTTTCTGATAAAACCGTAGGTAAACCCACGACGAAAGTATTCCGGCCATAAACA
>JABASK010000308.1:0-16981 GCA_019776465.1 Rambutanura hunanensis | reverse complement strand
ATTTGGAAACAAAATTCTCTCCATAGTTTAGAACATTTTAGTTGGTTACCCATAGAAACCATTTTCGGGTGTATACTTATACGCGCCACACCCTGTATTTAAAGCCACGAATGATAGTGTGGCTTATGCAAACTTGCCATATCAAGTGCTCACCGCGCAATTTTCTACGCAAAGCAAATTTCTTGTCACTTGGGAGGAACCTGGCAACGGTCAGTTCCAGAAAAACCTTTTAAGAATGACAAAATCAAATAGAGTATTTTGCTAACTAAAAAGTATATATTTTTTCTTGCGCGTAGGTGTTGAAAACTTTAAAATTTGGTCGCTCGACGACGTCTATGAGGATGAAGAGGCAAGCCAGAAGTTTGATTGTCCAATCAGAATTCTAAATCTTGTTTACTGTCAAGCACTTTCTAAATTACCTCAGATTGATTTTTCATGGAATGACGAATTTGTCAGTCGTACTTGTAATGATAAAGAAGATGTTCATAATGAATGTGTTCTATTTTACGCTACTCCTGATTTCCACAATGCCATTACACTAACAAATAGCAGATATGTCCCTATCAATGGAGTGTATTGGTCCCCTGGTGCAAATCAATTGACATTTCTTGCATACTGCGATACAGGTATGTATCAATAACTAACTAACAGTACCATAGATATGGTGCTGACATGTGACCGTGTTTTCGCTACTTCCCAGTTTGTCCTTTTTTCAACAGGTTATTATGATCAAACTCGAATTGGAATGTACAAGTACCCCGAAATTGGGCAAACAATTGTCGCAGGATCGATAACTCGAAAAGAGTGTGTTAGCTTCAAATGGAACCATAACGGAACGGCCGTTATGGTGACATCACGTTGGAACAATATAAATGCTGTGGATTCCGATACCGTATTAGACTTACAAAAGTATCCTATTTACGAAAGCGGAGCAGTAGAATTTTTTGACATCAATAAGGGTTATTTTCTCAACTACATTTGCTAGAATACAAACACAAATTTTTCCTAATGCCTCGTCATCATCAATCTTAATTTTACTTTTAGGTGAATGCCAGCAAAAGTTTGGATTGTGGTACTGCAACTGGAATAATTGTGAGTTTATTAATTTTACCTTTTGACTTTTATTTCATTTGAGTTCATTTGACCATCTCTTGTTTTAGTTAATGTCATTGCCTGCGAATGGAGACCAAATTCTGCAGAGTATTGTGTTATTTTTGGGGAAATGCCTTATGCTCAGGCGGCTTTGAAAAATTATTTGACGTAAATACGTTCCCGTGATTAGCTAAAATTGACCTTTTGAACCAAAAATTTCCAATTGACCTGTCACTTTGTGTTGAATTTTAGACACAACGGAAAAATGCACATGGGAGTAGGTCATCGTAATGAGATACATTTCAATCCTGAAGGAAACATTGTCCTTCTGTGTGGAGTAGGGAAGGATTTCCCGGGTGAAATTGATATCTGGGAATTGGAGAAGTACAAAAAGTGTATTGCAAGAGTTCAACACGAAAATGTTACTCAAGTGGAATGGCTCAATGGTATACAATTTACCAATGAACGGTGTGATTCTGTTAAGATTTCCTACATTTTGATGTTTTTACTGAATTTTAAGATGGTATTCACTTTATCACGGCTACCACTTCACCAATGATGGAACTGAATAATGGTTTCAAAATTTGGGATTTTACTGGCAACTTAGTTAGTGAATGGAAAGCAGAGAAGCAACTTTATAGCATCGCTTCGCTCCCGATTCCCAGGGATCAACTGGAATTCCCGAAGAAAATGCTGGACGACCATATCAAGGCCATGCCAAAAATTAAGATCTGTAAGTCTTGCTGAAGTATTGAGCTTATAATGACTAAAAGAAACGGAAGAGTTTAGAATTTAATGTTACTTTTTTTTATTAGCACCTCATGCCAAAGCAGTCAACGCTCCGAGCGCTAAACCCTAAGGAGATAGTGAATGACAGACAATTCAACCAACTCAGCAGAAGCCTATTCGTGACCAAATTCAAAGATTCTAAAAATTGCAGAACGCATAAAGCTGATTACCTTGGGCTTGGACGCTTAAGGATAAGACTACGGTCTTAGCCGGTACTTGTTTTTAGTATCCAATTTAATTTGTCTATTGACGTTAACCCTTCTCCATAACACCCCAATTAATTATTAATTATTAACATAATGTTAAGAAAAATATGAAATAATTCACTAAAATTTTGCTCAAATCAGATTGATAACCGTATGAAATTAATTGTGCAGAGGATTTTTGAATTCACAGTGATAAATACGCAACGATTAAATTATCCCATTTTAATTTATTACATTCTTTTCAACAACAATCGGATACCCCCCAATAAAAATTATTTATGTTCAAAAAACTAAAAACGTAAAAACCTTCCAATAATTTCGTTTACACCAAAAAAGAATTTGACAGTACACAGAAAAATTCTTTAGCGTCGCGTTGTTGTGGTGACGCGCGTCATCAACATTGACCAAAACTGATCAATGTTTATTATTGATCACTAAAGTTTCACGTTCAGTTTTGTTTTCAGTGGACACATCATCGCTCTGCTGCATCGCATTTGTCTGATTCGGATTGTTGAAGGGTCATTGAACCCAAAAATACTGGAAAGATGTCACAACAGAGTAAAAAGGTCACTGCTCCACCTCTGCCCCCACCAATGCCACTGGAAAGTCGTGAAGTATCAGATGCTTCACAGAATGCACCCACTAGGGCTGTTTCGATCAGAAGAATATCTGGTGAAGACAAACGACCATCGATTAACATTCAACCGAATCCACCTCCAAGTACAACGCGTTCTGCGCCGGCGCCTGGACGCGAAAGAACATCCACCGAAGCTGCTCGTAAGTCTTCATATGATGAAACGGGTACACGTCGGTCGTCCAAGACACCAGTTCTACCTCCTTCACCACCACGGCCAATACAAATCCCACTTCCTCCACCGCCAGAGCCACTACAAATCCCACTTCCTGCAAAACTAGTCGGTATTGAATCTCCTCCGATTCAAAAAGTACTTTTGCCACCGATTAAACCACTGTCACCCACCCAATCCACTGCTGCTCCACCACCACCACCACCAGTAGCCAAATACTCCAAAAGCAAAGGCCCACCACCACCAACTGTAGTCAAAGCTTCTAAAACAAAAGTCCCACCAATTCCTGCAAAATCAACAAAGGTTCCGGCGGTTGAAGTCACTTCGTCCAAGAAAAAAGTGCGGGATAAAATGGAACTAAATGCTAATTACAGCATTTTAATTAGTGGCACAGAGAGTGACTCGGACGCTTCCAGCGTAACTAACCATTGAGAGAAATGCATTAAAATTTATTCGGTTTTTTTTAGAAAAAAAAATATTTTTTCGCATTTTTTTCTTTAGATCGATAATGACGCTTTGCAAAAATTGGCAGAATTGTCTGACAACGAAACTGCAGTTTTCGATGCCGTTTCGGCCGGTAGCCTAGTGACCGTGAAAGAAGCTTTGGATTCTTTTCAATTTAATTTCAACAGGAAAAATATAGTGGTATAAAAAAAATTTCAATTTTTTTTTAATGTGATGTTTCAAAAAAACATTGTTTTATTTCAAATTTTTTTTTGTGTAGGGCTATACCATTCTACACATTGCCATTCGTCGTCAAGATGAAGAAATGGTCAAATTGATTCTAGATCAAGGTGCTAACAACATCTGGCCAGCAGTTCTAAAAGACGTGCTACTTCATGCTATTAAAGAAATTAACGTTAGCTTGGTTCGTACAATGTTAGACGAATTGGATCGAAGATCAATTAAAACTGACGAAAGTGGATCGAGCAGGTGAATAATTTTAAAGTTAAAACAATTTTATTTATTTTTAATTTTTTCAAAATTTTTAATTTTTTTTAATAATTTTCAAAATTTTCAGGAGATTGCACAAAGATTACCTCGAACACAGAAAATCTATCAATGAAGAAACTGATTTTATTAATTCTGAATTTCACGAAGACATTACGCCGCTGCGACTTGCTGCAATTTGCGACTCGTATGAACTCGTTCAATTGTTTCACGATCGCGGTCACGTAATGCGTGAGCCCGTGCCTTACGTTCAACGAACAAGCATTACGACGAAAATCACAGAGTAACTATTAAAAGCAAACGATTTCATGCAAAACTTATTAACTTAACCTTTGACCTCTTTCAGTGACATCGGCCCCTTACGCGCTGCGTATCGTCGCCTTCACTTTTATCAAGCAGTGAGCAAACCAGCTTATATTGCTTACAAAGCTAACACTTGTAGTCATGAAAAAGGTGACAGCTGTGACCCCATTCTAGTTGCTTTTTCACTTATTAAGGACGTACGGCAGGTAAGGTCAAAGGTCACGAGAGTTTAACTTTGAAACATTATTCTTCTGTGGTTATTGCCTATAGTATGCTGACGAGGATGTGTTCAAAAAGGAGTACTTGGATATTGCCGATGACCTCCAAGACTTTGCCTGTCAACTAATACGTAACTAACTAAATAATTAAAACAATTTTTAATAAGATTCTAGAACTTATAAAAAAAATTATTTTTTTTTTGGAAAGTACCATTTTTTTTAAAAATCTTAAATTTTACAGAGCAATGCCGAAGAACTGAAGAAGTTGAAGAAATTTTGGGACAATCTGAAGGATACCTTGAACTTTCACCTTTTCCTCGCTTGTCAATGGCTATTGACATGGAACTTAAGAACTTTGCTGCACATCGTCATTGTCAACAAGTACATAAATTTACTTCTAAAATTTAAGTGTTACTTTTTTTAAATTGTTAAAATTTTTTACTAATCTTGTAAACGCCTCTTAAAAATTCAAATTTTGAAGTTAGTCAAATTGTATAAGAAAGCTGAAGTTTTCTGTACATTTTCATTTCAATTTTGCTGTTTTCAGGTGATGTACCGCTACTGGGCGGGACGTGATTGGCCAGAATGGCGGGTCAAGAGCATGACAACTCTAGTGGGTCACTTTCTCCTTAGACTAGTCTTCTGGCCCTTGATTGCCCTCTGGACTTGCTTGGACAGAACAAGTACCTGGGGCAAAATGCTGTCATGTCCAGCCTCTTGCTTCCTCAGTCATCTTGCGTCATATCTGTACTTTGTCGCCTTCATTCTGCTCATTGTCATGTACAATCCAGATGGACCGAATCACCGCGGTGTACCTAGAACAGGTAACGAATAATGTGAACAATTGATCATTGAACTCAAAACTATACTTATGCATTTTAAAAAGTTTTTAACCTTTGACCTTTGTGATTGTAACTGTATAGGAGTCGAATACGCGGTACTCGTTTGGGTTGCTGGCTTTTTCTTGTCCATTTTAAAACAGCTGGCGACACGATTGAGCTCTTACATGTCAAATCCATGGGCTGGCTACGACATTGCGACTAACCTGCTCTTCGTTGTCGCTTTTATTGCGTGGTGGTGCAGTCCAGGAAATGTAAACTTTTTTTTTTGAAAAAAAAGTAGAAAAAAAATGTTTTTTTTTTAAGAATTTTTTTTTTTTAAATTTTAAAAATAGCCTGCTATCGATCGTAAGCACTGGAATCACCATGACGCAACTCTAGTTGGTGAAATTTTTTTTGCCGCTGCGTCAGTCATGGCCTGCGTTCGATTACTACGAATTTTTCAACTGAGTACTCGGATTGGTCCGCTGCTTACGGCTGTAGGTCAAATGTTTTTTGACGTACTGAATGCGCTCATCTTCTTTTTCGTCATTATCTGCGCTTTTGCACTAGGTTAGTTCTGTTAACCTAATTTTAGGTTAGTTAACCTAAAATTTGGGTTAACCTACTTTTTTTTTGGTGGCTAACCTGAGTTTTCATAAACGTTTTTACTTACGTGCTTAGGACTTTATCGTCTTTACCTTCCTTACCAAGGCTGGGAGGACGTTGACCCCGTGACCAAAGAAAATGTAACCCAATCAGAAGCTTTTTCTAGTTTTCCTAAAGCTTTTGAAGCGTTATTTTGGAGTATCTTCTCTATGGGCTCAGCTACTGATACGACGATCATTCCAAGAACAATAGTATCAATTCGCAATCCAAATATTACAAGTAGTACACACATGCACTATATTGAAAATACTGGGAAAATTGTGCATGCTGGTTAGTAAAAATTAACAAAAAAATTTTGAAAATTTTACTTTGAAATTTTTGAAGTTTTTGAAAAATAATTAATTCGTTTAATTTTTACTACTTTTTTGCAAATTATAGTGTACCACGTGGTTGTAAGTTTGATTCTTCTCAATATGTTGCTCTGCATGATGTCAAGGACGTACGAAGTGGTCAATGAAAATGTGGACGTTGAATGGAAGTTTGCTCGAACAAAAGTTAGTATTTTCAAAAAAAAAAAAAAATTTAAAAAAAAAATTTTTTTCAAAAAAATTTTTGAGGATTTTTGGTTCAAAAGTTTGTTTTGGCTCACTCAGATTTGGCTCGCGTATGGTCTTGATTTTGTGAATCCCACTCCGTTCAACTTCATTCCATCAATCTCCATTTGTATGAAGAACAAAAAGGTTTGAAAAGAAAATCACGCTAGTTTTTTTTTGTTGTTTGTCGCCAAATAAAATCTAACTGAAAACATGCAACTTTTAAGTACTTTTTAATTTTATTTGCAGAATTTAAGCGAAACCAATGCAAAAATCAAGTATTACAAACTCATCAATATTTTGGTTCAACGTTATTTTCGTGATAAGGCTGAAATTGCAAGTCAAGAAACTGCCACGGTCGAGTCAATTGAAGCGCTCCAGGAAGATATTGCCGAATTTCATTCACTTTTAGAAAAAACAGAAGCAGAACAATACGAACGAGACAAACAGAAAGGAATACCTTTTTCAGAAACAAAAAAATTTTCGAAGAAAGATGTAAAAGTCGATTACAATTTTTTTTTTTTGCATTTTTTTTTTTATAAATTTTCATAAAGTTAAAAGTTTGTGGAATTTTTTGGTGATTTCTAGGATCGCCTACCCTTGACCTCTGACCCCTCTTACAAAATGACCTCTCAAGCAGCACAACGTTTTCGTCAGCCTTTGCTAAGAGATCACCCAACTTCACCTACTACACCAAATGTCAGTAGCATCTTTGGTGATACTTCTGATGAAACAGAATTTGAAACGGTACATTCATACGACCGACGTCTCAGCCAATCACAGTTGCCACCGCTAACAAGCAACCAATTAGGACCTCCGTTTTTAGCAGTTGGAGCTAATGGTGAAACTTTAAGTTCTGGACCTACGTATCCTGAAGCGTCGCGTAATGTTCATTTCCCAAGTGGTGGGACTCCGTCTCCATCAAGTGGGGGGAACTAAAAAGTTAATAAAAGAGAACCAGTCTTTAAAAAAAAAACTAATTTAGGTAAACCAAACCTAAATTTAGGTTTTCGGCAAAACTACACACGAGAATAAAAAAGTTACATAGCATTTCAATCATGTTTCATGTAGAATGGAAAAATGTGGATAAAAAAGTACCGCCCATGAACTTTTTTTACATTTTCAGAAATGACAACATTTTTTTAGTAAAAGAAAGATACCACGCAGGCGGTGAATTATTTTTATGATTTATTTATTCATTCTTAAGGCCACGGTGTTCATTATTCTAATAAATTATTCTAAAGTGCATCTCTTCCATTTCCCCTGCTGTTGATTTGTTAAAAAAGTTACTGACAAAAATAAAAAAAAAATTATGTTGTTACTTGTTCAATAAAATTTACGTTTTTCTTTCAAACTCCTTTTGTTCTTCCTGGAATTTTATCTAAAAAAGTCCATTTTCAAAAAAAAATTTGGGAACTTTACCAAAAAATCATTAACCGTAAATCCCGTGAGAAAAACCAGTCTAAAAATTTATGCGTACAGTGGGGCATCCCCACTCAGAGAATGGGCAAGGGGATTTGGGGATTTGCGACAATGCTTAAATTTGGAAGTATAATTAAGTAAAAATTATATCATTTACTTGCAAAAATTAATTAAATTGATTAATTACCATTTCATTTTTAACTAATACTCAAACTGTTTCTTGTACAACGTTGTTTGCATCTAAAAACAACGCAAATGCCCGTATCCCCCAGAAAACCCCCCAAAACCTCAGTCATTCCCCCACCTGCTGGCTCTTCCCGTCACGCTCTACGGAAACAAATACCCCAAAGTGATCATTCCTGTTGTGCAAATATTTTGAAAAGCAGGATGATGCATTGTATTACGTTAATACATTCTAAATATACATAAAATGCACACTCCCCATGGTAGACGTCATTACTCTTCTTGTCTTTAGCTTTGAAAAATAGAGTGACTTCACTAGAATCCACATTCCACGAGTTGAAATGCATGCGATCCGCTCAACCACTTGGTCTGCTCGTTCTAATACCACCAACAGGGAGACAATTATGAGTATTGCAGAGGTATCCAACAAAATTCTCCTAACTTCTGCCAAAAAGTCAAGTTACATAAAAAAAACAACGCCACGAGGCATTTCATAAGAAGTGTTTAAGTATGTCATCCCGGAGGAACCCAGAAGACATTTTTGGAAGATAAAAAACAAGTCATCTTCTTTCTACTGCTCTTTGGAGCAAGTTTAGGATTTGTCTTCAACTTTTATAATGTACGCAGTAACCTAATCTTTAAAGGCTAATGTTAAAGATGATGAGAAATCCAAAACCTGTTTGGTTGGGTGGCCAGGGTCAAACATAAGCTGCAGAGGTGCTCATCACATTTGAGGATATCCTCAGCCCTCTAACTTTGAGGTTGCATCAGAGTCGAAGTTGATTTATGTTTGATGAATTAAGACTTGGAGCCTGGAGGTCAAGAAAGGTCTAGAAGCATAAGACATGACCTTGCGATTGACCTCATATTTTTAGCTAAGAAAGGATGACCTTGAGAATTCTGTCTAAAATTTGAAGACTACAAAAACGTTTAGATCGTTGACAATTTTTGAATTTTTAAAAAAAAATCTGACGTGATTGGGCTTAGTCCTCAAAGTATGTGAGGACTGACGCCTGAGGGCTGAAGACTTCCTCAGGTATGCGGGTAAACAAGACTAAAAAGCTGTTTTTTCCATCGAAATAATCAACTCTGTCTTCTTTTTTTTTGGAAAACGAGATGAAATCTCTTGTTACCCCTTTTTTTTTTGTTTCACTCTGTCTTCTAGGAAATGACGGTGAATTCCATTTCAATATTAGTGCCGTCTCACACCGTCCGTCCTCACGTATAAGTGATTCACATTCAGAAAAAGTGTGAGTTCAACGATTTCCAAATATTTTCAATCACTTAACACTTTGTTTTTCCTTATGTCATTTGACACAAGAAGACAAGGTGCTCAAAAGTGAAAAGTGAATGGTGAGAATTACAATAGACCCATTTTAAGAAATTTTAAGTGCTTTTTCGTGTAACACAAGTTAGAATTGACAATTAAAGACTTCACACTTATTACTCACTTGATGTGGTTAATATTCAAACGGGTTATTTTCGGCAACTGGAAAGTACGAATGGTTGGGAAACGCGGGCAGGAGCGTCAGTCCGCAATTGGGAAGACACGGCGGAGCCAAGTCATGCTGACCTTAGTAATCTTACTCGGAACGACGCTTGGCGGTAAACAGTTTTTTTCAAAAAACGTTTTTTGTTACAAATCGTCAAAAGTTGAAAAGTAGTTACTTTTATGGTGCATTGCAAAACAATTAGTTTCTATTGATCAGAACTTGTTACTTTTTAAGTGTTATATCCTTAAAGGCTTGTTTAATTAACTAGATTGATCTGTTGTTAAGTTACTAATTAACATCTTTTGTCTTTTCCAGTCACTGAATCTTTAAAGTGCTACAAGTGCCTCAACCTTGATTGTCCACAAGGTGGTCGTGGAGAACAAAATGAAAAATTATGTCAATCCGTCCGTAGTTTCATCGTTAAGACAATGAGTCCATTCTATGAAATTGGAGCAATTGGGTACTTAGCTCCATGTCCAGAACGTGAAGAAACTTTACAATGGTCACTAATGCAACAGACGACCGATTCATGTCCAGATATTCGTGAAGCTACAACTTGTTCACTTGGAAGATTACAAATTCTAACGGATGTTGTCGGAAGTAAAGTTGTCACTTCCCATGCGACAATTTTAGGTTGTGCCAAATCTGCCCTGTTATATTACATGAAACGTGTTGGAAATCTTAACAGTTGCAGCATATTTAAACAAAATGGAACTGAAATGACATTTACTTTTAGTCATCAGCTAATGCTTGAAAATTGTCCTAAACCAAGTGACTACTGTTTAACTAAAAACTTTTGTGTACCATTTTCTGAAAGTAGTGTACGAACTTTTCAGACAAATCAGAACAGTAGTTCATTCGAAGCTGGGCTGATCATTGGAATCATTGCAATTATCCTAGTTTTAATTGGAGTTGTACTACTAGCAAATTTTTGCAAAAATCCACTCAATCGTGGAGCCAATTACTCGCCTGCAGAAGTACAAAACACGGCTATTAGGGTCATTGACCCCGAATCACCTGATGACGAAACTGCTTCAAAGTCAACTGATGACGTGTTTACATAAGGAAGAACCAAACATAAATAGAAATAATATTCAAGTAACAATGAACCAAATTAATTAATTAGTTGTTAATAATTTACACATTTTTTGTTCAACTAACTTTTACAACTATTTTTGAGTTTGTTTATTAATTCTGTGATGGATAATTGCCAATAATTACTAAAAAGCAATTTATCCAATTAAAGTGAAAACTCGAGTGCAACTTTTTACAAAATAGAAATAACGCTGATAAAAAAAATGTGTAAATTTTTAAATTTGTAAATAGGTAATATCAATGCAAATAATATTATATAATTATTAATTATACGTCTAAATAGTAAATACTTTCAGTGCTTCTTATGCGACTTTCTATTCAAGTCACTTGACGAGAACAAATAAACATCAAAATCTTTGTTACCTAAAATTAGGTGTGTGATGCGGACGAACTATAGGTAGCTTAACCTAAAGTTGACGACCTATGCACCTACCACGGGTTAACACCCCAATACCCACCACAACTAACACCCCAATACCCACCACAACTAACAAGCCAATACCCACCACAACTAACACCCCAATACCCACCACAACTAACACCCCAATACCCACCACCCATGCTCCTGCAGAACAAACCAGTTCTCCGGCACCTGGTCCAGACCCCGTGTCTTGTAAACAACCCGGGTATTTTGTCAATCCAAACAACTGTAATGAATTTTACCAATGCTACTTATCTGGCGGCAGACTCGTGTCGAGTCCAATTATACCGTGCGCTCCGTTATTAATCTTTTGTGAAGAAATTCAGAGCTGTAGCTGGGTTTACCAGTGCTCAGCTCAACCTCAGTGTCAAGCGCAAGCTAGTGAACCAAAAAGTTAAAAAATTCGAAAAAGTCAAACGTGAAACCATATTGTAATTTGTAATTCAAAATTTTAGAAACTAAAGTCAACCAAGCTTGTAATTTTACCTAATTAGCAACAATAAAATTGGAATACAATTCATTCTTCGTGAATTTTCAGCCATTAAAAATAACTATGACATAATCATGAGTCAGCTTTCAGCTATATAGTTGTACTAATTGTAAACGAAAACAATAAATTAATGATAGCAAGAGATTTCTATAAATCGAAACGCCTCAAATTCTGCGGTAGAATGTGAGTTAGGTGCCAACGATTGAGTCCCGTGGCGGTAGTCTAGCGAACCTTCACCTTTTCCGTTGTGTTTGTTTACTTTCAAACAACAATCAAAATAAGACGAAGAAAAGCAGCTGCTGATTTGACAGTCAGCGAAAAAAAGCAAGTGAGTCATTGAATCCAGGAACAAACGTATCATCTTTTTTTGTTAGTCATTGCGTATTTTAAGATTAGCGTGACGCCCATCTGATTGTTAAGTGGCCAGTTCATTCATTTGACTTTGGACATACTTAATATCTAACTAAAACTTCGGCTGTTTATATCCTCCCACCCAGATCTACGTAGAAAGGAAACGAGTCATTGACCTTTAAATCACCTGTTCCTGTTGTAGGTAAAGTATAACTATAAACTTACCCAAATATAACTTACATTGATGTTAACGTACGTTTTTCGAATGGCATTTATCTTTAATTTTATTTTTAATTTCTTTTGTTAAAGCTCTTCCAGGATAATGACGAGCCGTGCTCCAATTAAAGTCTCGCACTCAATTAGTATAAAGCCGCCAGCTTCATCTACTAAACCTCAACAACCTCCTGCTCCAGTTGGGAATCGCCGAAGGTCAGCTTCTCCAAAAGGTTTACCTTCACCAGTAAAGTTTTCAACTCCGCAGCCTTCTAGGAATGCATCGGCAGTGGACAGGTCAGTTAGGTCGGTGATCAAGTCAACTCCTCATGCTGAATCAGATGTCACAGCTTTCAACCTAACACCAATAGAAATCCTTCAAGTTGCCAAATTTCTTGAAGATGTTGATCATTCTGGTCCAACATCATCTTTAAAGATGCTGATTCGTCGGGTTCGAACTGAAGCAGAGGACCGTGGGAAGGGTATTTGTGATCGGGACTTGCTGTGTGCCTCGTTCCTTCAGTATCCTTCATTTTCAACTTCTGGATTTGGTTCTGTTGGGCAGCATCCACTGGACTCGACAGTTACTGGGGTAGTTCTAGGTGGCAGAATCAACGGTAAGGCTAAGGGTGGTAACATTTACCTAATTCAGGTCAATCAATCAAATGGGTCACTGTCTCAATATTTGCATATTCTTCTTAGAATTCGACGAACGCTCCCAAAATGAAGCAAAGACCAGAGTCGGTAACTTCCTGGAAGATTTCAACAAACCGCCGGAACTCGTTCGAAATGAGCAATTGGCCAAAACGAATAAAGAATTGAGGCAGCAGCGTTTAGAAAGATCGAGACTCAGACATCTAGCAGAACGAAATGAAATTCTGTCACCCAAACTCATCTGTAAGTTTATAAAAAATATGTCATTTTTTTTTATAAAAAAGCTTTTAACTTTTATTTGCGAATTTTTCTCAAGCTACTGTTCATGCTGACATTGAGTCTATGACCGACACCTTGGATAAGTTTTATACCAGCCCAGCCTTCCCGGCGATTAATGACCCTTCTTCAGAAGGGATTCCTTGCCCAGTAGCCAAAAGGAAAGAAATGATACAAATGTTTGAAAATTTGGAGAAAATTAGTTCTACGCAATTTTCAACAGATCAAAAAATCGATGCTGGGAAATTGGAAGAGTTTATACAACATTTAATTTCTAAGACGGTAAAAGTTTTGGGAAATTCTATTTTGGTTGATTAATATTTTGCTAATTTTCGAGGTTTTTTTTTAGACTGCTAAAAGCACTTCGGTAGAAGAATCCATGTCAGAGGTCAAAACCTCGAGTAAACGTGCGGCTGAACTACTGGACCAATTGGAATATGTGAAGAAACTATAAAAAAAACAATGAGCTACGAGACTCAATTAATCAAAAGGCAATGCAGAATAGCGCCAAATTGAAAACGATTAACGAAATAACGTTTTTGTAAAAAGTTACTATTTTCCCTATCAAAAGGTTTGAATGAATTCTCTAACGTATCTAATTGTAAGTAACTTTGTCTTCAGTTTACAGATAACGGGAATTAACAATTAAGTTAATTAAGAGTCAACGCACTTTGGCTTCATCGTAATTTATCATTCCAATTCATGGCTTTTCTTTTGCTTTGTAATGGGTTAAAGTTACTTTTACACGTTTCCTGTACAAAATTCACCTTTAGCTCATTTGTCAGGTTAGAATTCCTGGCAGTATAACCTTTACCTTAACTTATTATAACGTTAGGAGTAACCTTACGTTAGGATTAACCTAACCTAATCGTTTTCAAAAGTATTTTATTACTTTTAAAATAAATATGGTAACTCTGTGCAAAATAATTGTGGGCAAATTGAAAATTGCGTATAATGCTAAATTGCTAATGGAAATGGGTGAAAATTTAGAGCGGTTCTGTTCTGTTGTACAAAATTGACTTGAATTGAGGTGAAGTTAAATACTGGTTAGAGTTTATTAGGTTATGTAACATTTTTAGTTAAATTAGGTTAAGGTTAGGATAGTAGCGTGGTTAGGTGAAGCTGTAGTGAACAATTTTAGGAAAAGAAAGTTGTGGCGTGGCGGTGGCCCACAACTTTGTGTGGGAGAGAAATGGGGTTGTTTTTCTTTGAGAGGGATGGGGCGGTCGCGGACGGGTTTATCATCTCCTCGTGTAAATCTCCTTAACTACTTAATCCATTATCCAGATTCTAGGATATCTTACTTTCTAACTTTATGACTTTAATTAGTCCTGGTTATACAGCTGATTTACCGTTTTCTACTTAATCAACAAGACGTATCCAGGTTGTCTCACGTACGTGTAATGAACGTTTTATGGACAAGGACAACAGTATCAATAACCTCACCGTCAAGTTTCTAAAAACAATTAAATTTCTCCTGCTGTCGAAACTCTTTTCTACCATTTTTGTTCTCGCAAACGAAACAAAACGAAGACAAACCTAAGTTCAACACTAAGCAGTTGTAAGTGGTGTACTGGTGTGTCACTTCTTTATTATCTTTATTATAACGCTCTGATTCATGACCTACGAATTGGATTTTACGACAACGAGTACTTCAGTACTTGATTCAATCAAGTTGATTGTTTCTTCATTTGGGGTATTCGTATTTGTCAAAACAACCTTTCTCAGAATTTGTCTCTGCGCAAATCAAAGTTAATTCTGGTGCCTGGACAGCATAGCAGCGTCTTGGTTACACGCTGTCCGGGCAGATTATCCCTCTCAACTTGAGAGTCTCAAGCCTTACATAGCCAACCACTTGTTGATCATTTTGTACATTTTTGCGGTCACCACGTTTGACGTTTATAACTGTGAAGAAGTTAATGTAATTTATTCACAGGCTTGAATCTGATCGGATCACAGAGGTTGCTAAAGGCTTTTCATAAGTGACCACCCAGACCGCGTATCACAGGAAAAAAGACACTCATTCGCCTATTCTTCAACATGACCACGAATCAACAAAAAACTGCTGGAGTCTGGAGCTGCTGGGCTTCATCTGTCATCGCTCTTCTGGCAGTGTGGTCTGTGACGAAAACTGGTACTTTTCCCTTTGGGCTTTGATACCAACCGAGTTCTTTGTATTTTACTACGTACTCTCATTTTTCCTAAATGGTTTATTTTGTCATAGGCTCCACTCAATTCAAACCCCTGAGTTGCTACAGATGTATGTCCCTGTCATGCAATACTTCTCCAGAAATTTGTGCTCTAGCAAAAGCCTACATGCAACAGGAAATTCAAAATCATTACTACACTGATGGATATCCACTTCCTGACTGTCCAGATCCGGCGAATGAGCCTGAATGGGTCGAATTAGAGACGAAGTTACCGAGCAACCTTCCTTGCGGAGAGTTTGCCAGTGGACAAGCCACTTGTGTTCTGGGACGATTTCAAATCAATTCACTTGTAATTGAAAGTAATACAAATTTTACAAGTTACGGTAACAGTGTTGGGATGTGCCAAAAAACGATTATTGGATGCTGTGAAGGTAACGACGCTTGGAAAAGATCGAAAAGTAATCGAAACGTTTCATTCAAGCGTAGGGTGTCATTATGACAATAATGAGAGTCATATCCAAGATTCGCTCAAACATTACTCCAGGTTAGTTGTTAGCGCATGCGTAGGCTAGCTTAATTACAATTTGAGCAAATACCAAATACCAAAACGTTTTTTCTTTTATCAGATTGGAACATTGTGCAAAGCTGTCGGATTATTGTTATACGAGCAGCTTTTGTATTCATCCTCGTTCTTCCGAAGTGCGTGGCTTCACTACAAGTCAGTACAATGAACTGAACGAGAACTCTGTAGGGCTCATGACCATTTTCTTTTGCGTTGCTGGTGTTATTGGGTTCATTATTGCAGTTATGACGTTTTTGGGAATCAAGTATTCGTAACGATTGAAAATATGACATAATATCCATTTGTATTGAAATGTTGTATCGTTATGCAAGAATCTCTTCTTTAATCGTGTTCCTTAACAAAGACTATTTGAAAAGCAATTAGTTTTGTAGTTAGCTTTCTATTCCGTGAAATTAAACGTCACCAAACCCACCCCAAGTTAAGTTATTAAACCACAGTGGTTGAATGGGTATTTCCGGTTTCCGTATTTTAGTTAACGTTTAATCATGGAGCAGAAGACATTACGTAAGTATTGGGCTTGTCTTAGTGTTTTTTCCTGGATACTACTGACTAATACGCAGTTAGTAAGCAAAGCGAAGTCTATTTCACAAATTATTTGTAAGTAACCTTACCTTATACAGTTGCAATAAATAGTGGAGGTCAAGGGTCAATTTTCTGACCTCTGATTCTGAGTCCTGACTCAACACTCACCTCAGAAGTTTCAAGTCGTCAGGAAAGTTGAGTAGAATTTTCGCTTCAGTTTAATAGCTTCCTTGAACTTTGACCTTTTTCTAGTACCGCAAACCTCAACAATTAACTGCTATAGATGTGTCAGTTTTGACTGTTCGGATTCGCCCGAATGTCCTTCGGTAAATCTCTTTGTTCAAAATTCATTAGCAATTTACTACCAACTTGAAGGACTAGAATTCCCGAAATGCCCGGAACCGGATGATGAAGTGGGATGGGAGACGCTTAAGACGTCGTCATTCAGTACAGTTTCATGTCCACGCCCATGTACTGTTGGGAGATTTGCCGTGACGTCGGTGGTTGACCAAAAGGAAAACGTTACGCAGTATGGAACTGTCATGGGATGTCCGAAACCTAACCTGCTAAAAGCAATCTTATCTCCTTCATTCGAGAAACCACCCCGAAACGATGGATATACCCGTCGGGCAATGTGTGAAGTTGACATTGTCACTGAAGCAGAAGTCGGTCTTCGAAGTTGGGGTATAATGAGTAAAATGATGCTGGAACATTGTGGCCGATGGGGAGATATTTGCAATACT
>JABASK010000307.1:0-17002 GCA_019776465.1 Rambutanura hunanensis | reverse complement strand
TTTGCCAATACCTTCAATTTGTTCAGAACATGCGCTGTAGACACTTTGGTAGACTGAAACTTTACTGGTGGCAGAAGGCCTTTCATTTTTTGTTGTCGTCCTTTACTTTTAAAATTAACAATATAGGCCACTGCTTGTCGAAATATGCTGATACCTTGTGACTTAAGATTCGTAACAATGCAACGAGATGGATCGAAAATTACTTTGTCAAAAAAAGGATGAATCACCCTTGGTACATTATTTACAATATTAATCTGTCAAAAACTTAGGCATATTGGTTCAGAAATAGTATTCAAGTTACGTTTTGCCATCTCAACACAGGTAAAACTTCATGGTGAAAGATTGACTTCCACTCACACACAAATTCCTGCACAAAAAAAAAATTAAAATATCTTAATTACTAACTATTTTGAAACAAGTAGGCGTGCTGGATTGTAGATTCAGCACTGGTCTTCTGGACATTTGTTATGAATTCATACTAAAAAGACAACAGACAACATACTGTCAAGACAACAGGCCGGTATAATTTGAAACATCCAGCACATTAAAATTGGCTGGCTTTAATTCACCGTTGTGAAAGTATTAATTTGAGGCAAAATAAGATAGATAGTGCTAAAAGCTAAAGTGCAAATTTTTTTCGGTTAACTTGGGTACACCCGCTTCAACTCCCCGTTGTGAAAAGGGTATTATGAGCCAAGTCTAGAAGTATAAAGCCGTTAGATTGTCGACGTTGTTAAAATAAGCCAGATTGTGGGTTACGCCCGATTTGGATCACTTCCGTGTACATCTGCAACGGCGATACGTCACTCGCTAACCACTATGTACGAAATTCCCATTGTGTCCAGATCTGTTTCATTGTTTACACCAGCCTTACAACACTGCCCTTCAATAAGTTGGAGTGGTGTACTTAATCGGGAGACTGTTAAGCCTCTAGACGTTGCTCACCTCGACGTCGGACAGACGGACGGACAGACAGACAGACAGACATACTAAGAAGTCCTCCAGTCGCAAGCACGTTCTGCAGAAATTTTGGTATAGCACAAGTAAGACGGTGCTCCGTGATAGACTAAAATTTCATCACTTCTCAGGTAACATCAACTATGGCCTTAAAAAAGTGTTTTTAAGAAGGGAGTATACCGGCTAGTTGTCTCATTGAGCAAACCCATATCTAAAGTCTTCCTAGTATGTCTTTGACATACAGTCCAGAAGACTAAAATCTGAGGCCTAACTTTGTTCCTGCGTCTTTAGAGGTATCATTGGACTTTCTAGGTCATGCCTTGCAGGTCCCATTTCGAAAAGTAGGTGACCACTTTTAACTTGCAAAGAGAACGTAAACCTCGGCCACTGCCCCCTTTTTAATCAACAAACATCACCAAGGTGCGACAGCCAAATTTTAAAAAAGCCAAATAACCCCTGATTCATGGTCAGCTGTGACTTCCGAGTGCGACATTTCTTCCCTTAGTTACGTATGACTATTAGTAAATAACCACCTGCCCTTAACCCTAAAATGTTTAAATTGTCAGTAACACTTAGGAACGCTCTTTGCACAAAAATACCGAAGAAATGTCTCTGCTCTTTTTTTTGCAGTCCATTTTGGAAATGTCAAAGTTCAACTTTTATCATATCATGCCTTCTCCAAAATAAAAAAGACGTCTCATTTGACTTGAAGTAAAGAGTGGAAGAGAACACTGAACTATTGACAAACTGGAACTAAATATTTTTTAATTAACAAATTAACTATACAGCAAAACAATGTTATAGGTTTTTTTTTGCGTGTCTAAAAAATATGAAATCAAAATGGCATTATTGCAAACAAAACCGCCCACGCCTTTTTGGATGAACGGGGAATTGAGACGCTAATCTGGTTTCGATTTCATTAAAAGACCTACCTAGCGCTTAAACGGGGATGTACGTTCGCCATTTATTCAAAACAAAAAAACCTTTTAAAGCAAAGAAGCTAAGCGATATCTCATTTCAAAAAACGCAAATTTATCATTACCACAAAATTTCACACTCCTCTATGCTGCGTTGGGTACTTGCCTTGGGATAAAGAATAAAAAGAATAAAGTATTAATAATAATGAATCTTTATTTGACGTGGTAGGCTTACCCTAGTCAAGTCATTTTGTTTATGACAAAGATTTAAAGGAAAGACTTCAATTTGGAACTTAATTAATGTTAACCTAAAATATATAATATATTTAGATTTTTTGAAAGCATTGGACAAAATGATATACGAATGACTAAAGAACCTTAAGTGCCTCAATTTCGCATGGCTCGGCAACCAATCGCTTAATAGACTCTTCTGTATCTTGTGTTATGCTAGGTATCAACTCCATAACTTTGCAGTAAAAACTATTACGCGCGGCAATATTATTACTATTGCAATCTAGGAGTAGATGGTTCAAGGAGAGTCTGTCACCACAATGTTTGTAATCAGTGTCTACAAAGTCGCCTATGGCAATCAACCTTTCACTAGTTAAGATTGAATTCCGGTTTAGACATAACTGGGCAACAGTTCGGGACAGATATTCTGGCAACGGGGACTTTAAGTAAAATTTCCGCCCATAATGGCCGCTTATAAGGCCAGCATAATGAGGCATAGTGGTGGACTCTCTCGAGGTCTTTACATCTTTCGTTGCCAGGATAGTTGAGAGAAAATTTCACAGTATTCTAGTGTGACATTTGGTTCGTTTTGTTTCCAAACTATTCCCAGGTTTACCTCGTAGAATAAAGTATTGAACGCAAAAAAATTCAAAAGAGAAGTCGAGCAAGCGATCTGGAACATAAAAACATAACATAAAGTTACCGCCACTTTCCGAGGTAACTAACCACGTTTCAAAAATGCAATTGATCCTTCTGAAACTTTATCGCTCCAATCGACACCGGTTCTGTTGACATCGACTATGCCTCGGACATCTATTCAGAACCCAGTTAAATTGAAGCTACCATTGAGCATCACCCATAATAACCTGAAGGAGGGTCATCATCACCATCCAATTTGACGAAAAACTTTGAATGAGTCTCACCTCCACTTCTACTTCCATCAACACTCCGAAAAAAGGTTATTGAACTTTGACCTCTTCGCCACAAGATCTATGTGAATATATATGTTCACTGGTCAATCATTCTGGTTTTGAGTTCCATTTCGAGTAATACCAAATTAGAGTTTAACGTTTTTCAAAAAAAAATCTCGCTCTTTTCAAAACCTGCAAAAAAGGTAGCGCTTTTTGCAATACCCTTCTGATTCTTGGAATCAAACATGCATTTAAATATTAAGAGAGAAAAAAGAATGAACCAAGAAGTTTAGAAATCCATTCTTATGTCAAAGTGGTATAAAGTAAAACATTAGAGAAATGTCAATAGGAAATAATAATGTCAAACATAAGTCACTGAGCGGGTAAGGCAATAAGGGTATTGTTGGTTTGCGTAACAGGTGGGAACAGATCTTGTATTGAATGTGATCAAATAAATATGAGCACCGGTGAAAGTTATACTCTGTGGGGTGAAGTTAAATGTAACAAAGTAATGTTGGAAAGTTTGTCATGTTCATTATCATATCACTAATAATACAAAATGCTCTTGAATCGTTCAGAATAAAATGTGACAAGAAATACAAACTTTCTCGTAAAAAGCGATTATAATTTAAAAATTTTAAATTTCAAGTTCCCGATATGTTTGTCTGAATCAATGAACAATTGAAATTTTCGTCGATGTACTGTTAAAATACAAACAATGATTCCATGCAATCGCAGTGCATAAGAAAAAATATTGTTTAAATTTTTTTGAAACTAGTTCTGTTTCAAATTCGACTGCACAGAATAAACATACAACTTTCCTTCTATTTTAGAAACTACAAAATACGATTGTGCAAAATGGACGAAATGGACGAAATTGTAAATAGCATTTGAAGCCCCCAAAAATCATATTGCCATTCTAAATGCATTTGGAATGGCAATACGACTTCTGAGGTTTGGGAATTCTGCTTATAGTTTTGCCTAATTGCATTTTTCAAACGCTGTTTGCCCAGTTTACAAAATAAAAGGATAATTGTAGTACATGACAAGCGTCGGTTTAACTGCTAAGCAATGTTATTTGTCTCAAATTCGTTTTACAAAATTTATACCATGACGACTTTCAGAACTGAAAAAACTTCGCTTAGAGAACCGGAGCGGAGACCCATTTACATTTCTGTAAAAACCAGTGTTTGTATACAAATTTGAAAAAAAAACAGATTTAGTCGCGCCGTACGAAAAAAATTTCGAAAAAAGTGACAGGACCTTATTCAAAATTTAGCATCGAAGAAAAAACAAAGGTTCTTATTGAAACAAATCAATTAAACAAATTTAATTGTTTTGACTCTTTGTTCATTTTTAATTGATTTTAGGTAACTGCAATTAAGAAACGTTCTCCTACTCTAACAATAAGTTACTATTAAACTTTAAAACCTTGATGAGGTTTCAAGTACGTAATTAACGTACGGGCTCAGGTTACTCGGGCGGACCTATGAGGGCACTTTCAGTCGTGACCTGCTGTGATTTTGTACGCGTCTCATGGTCAGCAGCTTTGTCGAACTCGACAATCATTTTCAGTGATAGCTACAGTAAGACGTTTCTACCCGCACTACCTTTTTGACTCCATACATTTGTCTATATTTCATTCAATCGCATAGTATTAGTTCTACCGCCTTGCAACTTTATTGAAGTAAAAAAAAAATTTAAAAACGTCACATGCGAGGAGCTCTTTTCTTTCTAAAAGTAGACACGCGACGTAGTCATCGGGAACATTAAGAGCTAATTAAAATGTAGTATTCCAAATTGATAAACAATTTAGTCGCAATAAAATCTTTCCGAAGTTTTAAATCATTCATTTTAATAACTAATTGTCAATTTCATAAATTTCAATTCGATTTTACAACAGTTTTAAGGTTCTTTACAATCAAACTCGACTGTTTTATTATTATTTTCTTTCTTGCCTCAAATTTGTAGAATAAATGTATGTTAATATCATTTTGCTTATTTTCGAAACGGTATATCTAAAAAAGTAACTCAAAGGTAATTATCGAGCACCTTATAAGGTATGTCGACAAGCAAAAGGTTTAGGACATGTGTTTTTTTTATTTGTAAATTAAGCAAAAAGTAAAATCGAAAAATATTACTCCCTTCCATTCTTTACAGTATTTTAAATTGTTCCTAACTGAAACAACTAGTTGTTAGGGTCTCTCTAACCGTCAAGTTCGAAACGATATTCGTCCAGATCCAAATATTGTTATTTGCCACTCAAATTTACACAGGACTCCCGTGTCATTACTGTTTTTAAATCTAACCTCGATATTTTATTTAACAATTCAGGAAGCGTTATGATTGTAGCATTATATAAAAAAGACAAAAAATACGAAGAAGTGCCAAACCAAACACATGAATGCCTTCCAATTTTTTAGCCGCTACTCTCGAAATTTTTGTTCCCAACTTCTTCTTCGCTCCTTTTGTAAAATAATGTGGAAAAGGAAAAATTGTAAATATCTTCAATTTTTGGGTAGTATCTGTAAAATCATGAGGACCGGGTGTTAAATTTTCGAAGTGAAAAACACCCTTAGCTTTGTCACTTCACACTTTTAAAATTAAAATAGAAGAAAACAGAAAAACAAAAACGAAAGGGGCTTAAGTTTTTAGGAAACCTATTTATGTTTACTTTGGCCGTACTCTTTTTTATGCTACAGGCTCAAGTTTATGAGCTAATTCAAATCCTTGACTTGCGGGAGGAATTCGGCCTTTCGAGTTTTGCGAAATGTTTAGAAGTAAAGAACTTGCCCTTCATCTACAGAATTTTTGATTTCTTTTTTCATTAAAACACAAAATAAACAAAAATTTAAACCAAGGGAACAGATGGCATATAAGTACCTCGGAATTGTTGTGCGAAGATGAAACCCAAACAAAAATGGCATTTTGCAATCGTATTTTGCTTAATTTCCAAAACGGGGTAACGCTGTAGAATGCAATTAGTTAAAAGTTCAATTTCATAAATAAATTCTTAAAACTTAAAACTTTGTCGAACAATGTTGACCATAAAGCAAAGGTAGAAAAACTTCTCGATTTCTTCGAATTCTTTTATTTCGAAGATTTCCCGAGAACCGGGTACCGCGTCTTTGTACACAAATACAAAAATAAACACCTTGTCGCAGATTATAATAGTACAAAAATGATTTTGAAACAAAAACTACGGAAATTATTCAAATAGAAAAAGTAGATAAAGTTAACGATCTTATCGTAACAAACCGTTAAATAAATTAAATTATTTGGATGATTTGCTCTTGTTTTATTAATACTTACTTTAAAAAGTACAATTAAAAATCGGTTTCCTACTTCAGTCACTAGTTACCATTCAAACGACAAGAACTTCCCAGCACGTTGTGGTAGGTCACTTCCACAGAAGCCGTGGCCTACAGCGACCTGTCTTTCTTGGTGACCTTTCTTTACTACAATTCTGGCGAAGATGACTAGATTGTCCAATAATTGCTTCAGGAACTCACCTTTTTTTACCTGCATTACTTTTATGATTAGGTTAAGCCTAACCGAACGAAAATTCATTTTTCCTAACAGCAGGTGCAATTGGTAGTCAGCAGTAAAATTTTGAGCCAACTACAAATATAGAATTGGAAATTGAATGAAAAATTTACAATTTACAAATACAAATACAAAATTTACAGCGTAGTTTCGAGTCATTCATTTTAATAACTGCTTACAAATTGAGCTTCAAAACTTTCAACTCGATTTGGCAAAAAAATTAAAGAGACAAAACAAGGCTTGAATGTTGTATTGTTATTTTCCTACTTACCACTGGTTTATGAAAAACAGGCTGAGGTAAAAAAAATGGTGTATCTTAAGCAAATGTTACTCACAATAAATAATCGATCTCTTCATAAGGTAGATTCGCGAATAAATTTGGAGATAGCAAGAAAGAATTTGTATTTTTAAAAGAAAAGAAATAAAATATATGGTTCATTTGCACTCTTAACTTTTAGCTTTAAACCGTATTCTTAATTATATCTTACTTTTAACTCATGTTTAATAGTTTTTGCCGCATTACGGTGTTGTTAACGAAACTACGGCTTATGTGAAATAGCTTTTCTAGGCTAGGTCACATTTTTTCATAACGAATTTATTTCTAAGCTAGCTGAACGTGAAATGTCAGAACGATGAAAACTATTGTGCCTTTACTAATTTTATGCCTCTACGCGAAGGCATCTTGATTCTGACCAACATCTTTGCAATTTGCAAAAAGTGAAAACCATCATCAACTTTAGTTGCACGCACTAAAGGTCAAGCAAAAACCTGGCAAATCATGACCGCTGAAATGGCTATCATGATATACAAAATTGAAGCATTAGTCGAAGAAACTAAAAAATGACAACCTTCTAGATTATTAGACCTTACAATATGGTAAATAACTTTATTCTAAATTATGAAATGAAACTATTCCAAATCAGATTATTTATTACAAGTAATTTACAACAACCAGTAAATAAAATACTTGCTAACCGGGACTTTTGAAAAAGCTAAAAAATTTTACAAGTAGACCACCATTCTTTAAATAATATTTAACTCTCTATAGATCAGACTTACTTTACTAAACTACCAAAAATTTCAAAAATTCTCACATCTACTTTAAGAAAAGATAGTGTACATATTTTGAGTTACCCAGACATGACAAAAAACTAATTGAGTCGTTACCGAGTAACTCTTTGACTATTCGCCTAGTATCAAACAAGACTACTAAACTTGGTAGACCACGACTTTGTAAAATACTTTGCTGAGCTTGACTTATTAAGCCACGAATCCATGTGACAATTTCTAAAATTCTTCTTAAAGCTTTTTGAATATGGGGTTTGGTTGAACACTCGTAATTCAAAAAGTAGAATGAAATCAACACATTCTTTCCGTCTTAATACTTTCTTCTCCTTAAATAGCATTAAATTCATAAATAATGTGACTATATAAAACAAAACAAAAAAGAGTTGTTAATTTCTAAAATTGAAATTAGTACAAATTTGGCAAATCATGAGTCCAGTGAATTATATATTCGAATTTATCTAGCTGAATACAACGACAAAATAGCTTGTAAGTTTGCAATTATAAAATCCCCTACTATGTTCGACGGACAATAGTAGGACTTAACATTAGGTAGAATAGCTTAATTTTTTTTTAAACCGGCTTTCAGAAAAAATTTAGATAACGTGAACTTAACTGAAGTGTAAATGTATTTACTGGGAACGTGAACTTAACTGAAGTGTAAATGTATTTACTGGGGTCTACAATTTGTTTATTCGTTTAATTTGAAAAAGTTCAACTAGAAAAGTTTGAACCATTGAATTGGTGCAACTGTAAAGAGGTTCAACTGGTAAATGTTTAATTAGAAAAGTTGCAACCGAGAATTGTTTCAGCTGTGAAAAGTTTCCGCTGGACAAATTCATGTATAACACCGACTATTAAAACCTATCTATCGCTTCGATAACCTAAGTTTTACCTTTGGGGATCCTGAAGTCATATTCTTTCATAACTTTTTCAAAGTTAAAACAATTCAGGTTGAACCTTACCTAGTTGAGCTTTTTCGGTTAAAATATTTAAATTGAACTTTTTCAAAATAAAATAATCGCCCGTTTCGATTTACTGTGTTGCCGATTTCCGCACTTACGCTGAAACTGTTAACTTTGTTTTTTTTTTTAGTAATTTAAAAGTAATTCATACGTCATTTTCGAGCTCCCAAGGTTGTATATAAGAGTTTAAAATTGGATCCACTGAGCACAGTCAATTTCAAAAATCCGCTTCAACCAATTCATACTGTCAGATACAAAAAAAAGTAAATTCAATCTAGGAAGATGAATGTTGTACTTGCAGTCACCATCGGCTGTTTTTTTATTCTTTGCGCAGTACCACTACCCGCGGATGCGATCAAGCCAGGCAGAATATTCAATACTCTAATAAAAGAAGCAATAGAAACTGTGCAATATAATACTGCAAAGAACGATATAACCCATGCACCTGTAAGTTTAATGGAAGCATGGGCACTTTTTCAAAGTATTCTCACAGTATTTAAAGATCCCAACCGAAAAGAAGAACCAAAAATCGAAAATCGCGACTTCAATCCATTACTTGATACTTGGATTGTAGTTGCTTTGTACGGTGGCAATGGCATAAATGGTATCCTTGCCGGTATCTTAAATCATATTTACGGTGGGCAAACTTTTATTATTGCTGGCCGTACACCAACCGAAGAGGAATGGCAAAAAACAGAAAAGGATACTACAGATACGGCATTCTTACAACGCAAAAAAGACTTACAAAATTACTACAAGGCGCTATTGGCTACTGCTCAAGCGCTTGGGATTCCAGTCTTACTGCACTCAGAAATTGATGACTCAAACGTCGATTGTTTATGGTCTAAGTTTAATAAGTAAGTCTTTAAATAGTTATAACTATTCAAAAAATTAAGCTATTCTGTTGTGGACAGCTTTTTGGTGAAATTTAAAATCGTAATGATAAAAATAACTGTAATATTCTAGAACGCATACTTACGTAAAGTGTGCAATTCTTCTTGAAAGTACGTTTGGAAAGGGTCAAGATGGAAAACCGTTTGAACAACAAGCTCTGCCGCTTTTTCACTTTATAAAACTAGGAGTAGAAAGATACCAGTGGCAGACTTGGGGAACCGACGGTGCCGGGGGCGCCAGACTTTCGATTTATCTTGGAGACTATTCTACAAACATGGCAACGTCAATTTCATCTATTCCAAAATGCGACTACGCAACGCTATTTTACGGTTTGTCTGGTCTTGAGGCTGTATTTATGAAATCAATGAATACTGGACGTATATTCCTTGCAACTAACACTAAGGTGTCAGCCGCTATCTCTTCCTTTCTACCTGTGATTCCTACCTCCTATGACATGGAGCACACGGTCATTGAAGTAGTCTACAACGAGTCGCTCGAGAAACTGACGAATTCTTTTTATGGAAATCTTTCTGATCTCCTGCCTATGCTTGGTGAACTCAAATTTGGTCTAGCCCAGTGAAAATGAGTAATCACCTGCTGCTATAAATGCGTTAACCACATAATATTAATCCCGAACTCTGTGATATATTGTTCGATGAATAAAAATATTGCTTTAAAATTTTTTATTTTGTTTGCATGGAAATCACGCTTGAATAGAACAACGAATGGCAACATAGAACTTCCAAAATAATGATTTGCCTTTCATTTAAATTAGTTTTGGCCAAAAGTTGCAGTATAGTTCGACTAAAGCAGCTCTACTTCATAATGGTAAGATCATATCCTCACATTAGTATATTTGAGGAAACTATGAAATTTCCTGTGTTCCCAGCATTTTCTAAATTGTTAAGCAGTCATTTAAAGTAAAAAAATTGTACACTAAACAACTAATAGTAACACTAGAAATAATAACGGTAAAATAACGTAATTTCGTAAAACTAACCTAATGTCTTACAATTTCTGTCCACTCGACGTTGCATTAAAGCTATTAGCTATAATATTTAATTTACTTGTTATGTATTCATAGAAATTAGCTTTATTATAAGTATGGAGCTTTTTTTAAATACTATACATATTTTGCAATTGAGATTTAAGATTATTCAAAGACATATTCCTTTCCTTCTATAAGAGTAAAAGAAGAAAAGTATTTGGAGTCTGTTTTAAACGGCATTACGACTTACTTGTTGTAAATTGATGCAAATAGAACGAAAACTCAATGAAATTGTAAAATAAATGTTTATTATTTAAAACTTTTTGATAATATACTATGTATTTTGATATATACTATGTGTGGGCCAATGCTAGGAGCATTGGCCGTGAGAAGGGATTTACCGCCTCTCCGCCGCGGATTCACCGCCTCTCCGCCTCCCAGCCGCCCATTCACCGCCTCTCTGTCGCGCATTTCCAGTTGTAAAAAAAGTCATCGCCATGGACTTTTCAAAGTCTCGTTCAAATTTCATGTAATTTATTCGAATTCAGCAATTTGTAGCATTTTTTAAAAATGTTGTCTTTTAGATTAAGTGATTTGGTGTAGTGTTCAGTATACTGGTTTTTCTTGGTTAAATTACATAATTTTCTTGAATGGATTGCATATTCGTTTGTTATTTTTTAACCATAAACACTAAAGTTAACGTTTTCTGAGGTGAGGCGGTAAATCCATGGCGATGACTTTTTTACAACTGGAAATGCGCGACAGAGAGGCGGTGAATGCGCGGCGGAGAGGCGGTTAATCCGAGGCGGAGAGGCGGTGAATCCGCAGCGAAGAGGCGGTAAATCCCTTCTCACGCATTGGCCTAACCTAAGTCCAGAAATTCCTTTTCTCAAAAAATTTTTGAGAATTTTTTTTAATTTGGGCTTAGAAATTTTAGTTTCGCTCACTGGTCCCTCAATGCCTGAATCGAGCACTATATGTTAGTGGTGAAGTAGGATTTTAATTCCCACAGCAGTTATGTCTCCAGTGACCAACAAACCTGCAATATTTAGGGGTAACTAAAAACCGCTAAAGAAATCTAAACTAACCATTTCATTTGAATTCGGCGTTCTGTTTCTGGTGGACTAGGGTCTTCTCGATTAATGTATGTCACCGTTGAATTTTTAAAATTTGAGAAAAATTGAGTAAAAATTTCAACGTTCCGGAACAAAAGTCACCTTCAAATCAAAAGAGATTTTTGTTTGTTTACATAAAAAAAATTAAATTTCGCGGCCAAAAAGAACAGCTGTTATGTATTATAGTGTCTTCCACAAACACCTTCAACTAATTAGAGAACCTAATTTTTGACGCGAGTACAGTAGTCCCTCCCTAACTAAGGCCTTAGTGTCACAAAAACCGTTAAAATTTTTGTCTAGCTACTAAAAGCTCACTCTTTTATTAATTTATCTTCGACAATCTGCACAAAATTGAGTACGTCTTGAACAAATATCTCCGGTACTTCAAATGCTGCAAAATGACCACCCGCTTTTCCGCGAGTAAAACGGATAAGTTTTGGATACTTATCTTGAAGGAGGTATTCGTTTTGCGAATTGAGCACTTCATTGGGCAGACTGAGACAACCAGTTGGTACTTGGACGGGAACACTGTTTAACCACCCGTATGCTTTTGATTTCGATGGAAACCCTTCAGCGTAGAGTCTCATTCCAGTCGTCATTGTATTAGTGACCCAGTAAATCATTACGCTGTCCAGAAGGTCATCTAAAGTCCATCGGTCAAGGAGCCCACCGTCTTCACGTTCTCGATAAGAGAGATCAGTACCTGACGAAAACTTTTCGAGCATATATGCAGCCAGGCCACTTGGCGAATTCGAAAGGGCAATACCAATGGTGTCGGGTTTGGACGCTTGAAGGTGAAAATACCCGGTTTCTTGCATCATCAAGGAGAGCCGCGCCGATAGAGGGTATTGCCGCGGGATGTCGTCGGGAGCCATAAAAAAGGATGGGTACAGTGAGGCAAGGAGAGTGCGCACTAACGTTCTTGGATGTGCGCTCGAACAAAGATTCACATGGAGTGCAATGACATTTTCTGGATATAACGTTGCAATATTGGTTGCAATAACTGAGCCCCAGTCTCCTCCTTGGACATAATACTTCGAGTATCCTAGGCGTGTCATCAACTTTTGAAATATTTGGGCCATTTCGACGACACTTAGTCCGGGCCTATGAGCGCCTTCGGAGAAGCCAAAACCAGGCAGTGATGGAATGACCAACTGAAATGGAACAGGTTAATCATCATTTAGTTCAAAATATTCGTAGTTCCAAACTCCAGAAGATTAACTAATAAAACTGAAATGTTCAATAGTTTTTACACAAAACAAGGTTTAGTGTGTTACTACTGATTTTGAAAATGACTGAATCTGTCAATTTTAAGTTACCTTGCGTTGACTCTGTTATTGTTCTAGCCAACTTTACTTGCCTCAAAATTTATCTCTCCCTCGGGGTCAGTCAAAAGTGGAATGACCTTTTGAAACTCGATAAATGAGCCGGGCCATCCGTGCAACAGTAACAACGGACGAGTCTTTTTGTACACCTTTTTCGATACAGATTTGACGTGTTGAAAATGAATATCGAGTCCAGCAATGGTCGTCAAAAATTGTGGGAATTTGTTTAGTTGCTTTTCCCTAGCCCGCCAATCGAACTTGTTCAACCAATAGGAAGTGATGGCTGGCAAGGCTTTTGAATTAAATCCATACTGAAATCCAATTCCTTCAAGGGGTGGAGTCAAGCGATTTCCATCGGAAGCCACTTCAATTTCAAGTCGAGTCTTGAGATCCTTGAGAATTTTGTCCGTGACATTGATTTTAAATGGCCGAATGGACTGGTCTTCACTTTTACCTTGGTTAACCTTTGAACCCCAGTAGAAGTCTGGAAGGATTGGTGGCTCTTTGTCTGCTAATGGGCCTACTACAGCCCAAGCTATTAACACTGACAGTACAATTCCAAAAAGAAGCAAGGTTTTTGCCATGTTGAATTATATGCAAAAGACTCCTCTTTCCTATGCGGTTGCTATACTGTCAATGAGATCTTTGGTTTTCGTATTCCTAAACCTTTTGAAGTGCTAACTGATGATTAGATACTGTGAGAATACAACGTATCCAAGGTCGTCCTGTGAAAAATATAAGTACCGCAAAAATTCCAAAAACTCAAATATTTTGGAGGAATGATCAAAAGTAAAGAAGGAAACAATAATTCGGTTTGCCGAGCAGAGGGCCTCCTTCAAATTATCAAATTAATTAGAATAAGAGTTGTATTTAAAAAAAAATTGTTTTAATTTGTGAGACGTCGTTAAAAAAAAAAGAGAAACTTATAAGGAAACTTTACTGTAAAGAAATAGATAGTGAATTTCACACAGGATAAGTGTACTACTTAAGTGGATGTGTGGTATAAGGATAAGTATAAGATGTAAGATAGACTAGGGAGAAAAAATCAATAGCTTTATGAAGCTGTTGATTTTTTGTCTCGAGTTCTGTTAGTTGTGTCCCGCTCTATCATTGTAAACTGTTGTTAGGTTAGGGTTAGGCTGGTTATCTACTAGTTGAATCTGTTTGAGTAATGCTGTATTATTTAATTGTTGTCGGCGCTAAATAATAACAACGCGAAAAACCTAATTCCAGTATTCTTTGGAGAAATACTGCAAGAAGACAACTGAATTTTAGAAAATTACGTGCTCGTCTCCTGTCTCTTACGTTACGATACAAAATATTAAATTTCTTGTATGATCAAATGAAATCAACATTGGTTTAAAATATTTACAATATATTAACTTAAACCTGAGTATTCACTCCCTTAATTCAACATTCATTATCACAGTATTTATACGTCGTCATCGTCACTTTACGATTAGAAATCGTAACTCGTGATTTTTGTACGTATCAGCATGACTCGACTTTTCAACATTGTCGATAGGAATTTAGAGGTCAATCTACGTGCACTTCAAAGTGCACGTGGTATTAACGCTTTACTATATTTTCGATGTGTTTGAGAAACGACTTAAATTTAACCAAAATTAACTAAACCTAACTAAGGTAATTCTGAAAATTAAATCTAAACTTTACTTAAAAAATTCAGTAACACCATACTATTTGAGAAGCGTATTTCAGTTTGTCACTATGACAACACAAAACTTTGACTACTTATTAGAGTCAAACTTTGTTGTTTACTCCGCGCCGGTGGTAGAGACGTGCAAAAAGCGTAGTTCGTTCATTTACTCCTGTGTCGTCTTGCTTCGAGACGTCATTCGTCCCAAACTCTCACGGAAGAACTTTGACCTCAATTTGTTTTTACGTTCTTGTTAATAATCATTGATTGAAAAATGCCTAAAGTAAGAGGAGTGCCCATAAACAAATTAAAGTTTGTTTGTAAACAAACTTGTCAACAAACAGTAAACAAATAAGCAAAAAAGTAAGAATTAGTTTGTTAAGCCCTCCGCAATTTTATATCAATTTTAACTCTTGATTCGTAATCCTTTTACGTTTGATCAATCATGGAAGGAAAAGTGGTTTTGACTCAAAACGCTATAAATCAATCTTACAATACCAGAAAGCGAAAAAATAATTTCGATTAAATAATTGGATTTTGCTAATTATTTTTCTAAGATACTTTATTGGGTCTAGGCCATTGTTTCAATTTGAAAAGTTTCAATTGAAAAGGTTCAACTGAAAAGCTTCAACTAGAAAAGTTTCAACGATGAATTGTTTCAACGATGAATTGTTTCAACTAGAAAAGCTTCAAACAGAAAAGTTTCAACGGTGAATTGTTTCAACTGGACAAATTCATGTATGACTGACTAGTAAAGCCTAACTATCGCTACGATAATTTCTTATACCGAAAAGAGTTTAGTAAATACCAAAGTAAATAGTAGTAAAAAATGGGTTCAGTTGAACTTTTTTCCGAGTTGAAAGAATTCACCGTTGAAACTTTTCTAGTTGAAACAATACACCGTTGAAACAATTCCCGGTTGAAACTTTTCTAGTTGAAGCTTTTCTAGTTGAGACAATTCACCGTTGAAACAATTCATCGTTAAAACTTTCCTAGTTGAAGCTTTTCAGTTGAAACTTTTCAATTGAAACTTTTCAAATTGAAACAATGGCCGGCTTCGACTTTATTGACCTTTTATGACGAATATATAAATTTTTTGACTTGTTCTCAACATAAGTCTTTAAATTTCCGGTTTAAGGAGTTCCACTTCAACATAAAAAAGTTATCTGAAATCCTTTTGAATAAAATCGGTGAAAAATATTCAAAAACGCTTGATTTTTTTCTCAACATTCTGCTTTGAAAACGGACAAAAATTTTTGTGAAATTCGTGATCATGAGTCAATAGGGTATTTTATAAAAAAACTTAGCAAATTCAAGATAGACTCCTATGGTAAAATTTTGTCGAATTTATTTCTACCAAATAAGTACTGCAGTGTATTCAAGCCTTTGCGTAATATGACTTTTCGGTTATTGTCTAGCTATTTTGGGTGTCTAGCTAGTTCATGTGTCTAGCTAATTCACGTGTCTAGCTAGTTAGTGTCTATCTAATTTGGGTGTCTAGCTAATGCATGTCTGGCTAATTCATGTGTCTAGCTAATTCATGTCTAGGTAAATAGTGTCTAGCTAACGAGTGTCTAACTAGTTCAATCTAGCTAAAGGCGTGCTACGATTCCGGAAGCAAATCGCGCGTCTTATAGAAATTTGTACTATTTAATCGACTTGGATAAATTCAGAATTAAAAGGCTTCCTTGCCTTTCAATTTAAAAAAATTATTTCAAATTTTAAAAAGTTGCCAAGGAAACCTCCGCAACTGCTCTTGGCAGGAGCATCGCGGTAGTCTATAGCAACTAGATTAAAATTTTCTACATGGGGATTCTTCCACAAACACCTTCAATTGGAGTTGAAGTACGTGAAATTTTTCGAAAACTAAACTTTTTAAAAAAAGAAATTAAAAAATTTCGTTAAACATGTTTTTCTTTTAAAAATTACTTTAATAATTTCCAACTTTTACAGACCATTTCTCTCGATGTGCATGATGTGGACTGAGCGCTGCCCGACCATTCCCGCCGTTCTGCTAATTCCGCCTCCACCTACTCTCGAAAAGGCTGACATTCAGGTTAAGCCACTTGGATTGTCCAATCATGAAAATTCCGTGCGCATGTATGGTATGAAACCTGACGATGCTGTGATGAGCTACGGCAACTGGTATGTGGGTTTCCAATCAAAATTTTTCGGAACTCCGAGCATTTTGACCCCAGTTCTCCAAGATGTGAGTCGAAACCCAATTTGACCTTGAATCGTTAGATTTTGCCTTGTAGGTTTTTTTTTCCAGGAACTTTATTTGACTCAGAAAATTAGGCCTACCACTGCATACCGTCCTACTGACGTCGACTTAGGTTAGGCCGCTGCAGTTTTTAGTTTTTTTTTGTAATAATACTATTAAATTTTACTATGATTGATTTAGTATCGGAACGACACTCAATGCGAAAAT
>JABASK010000306.1:0-17003 GCA_019776465.1 Rambutanura hunanensis | reverse complement strand
AAAAAATGCATGAAAAATATGTAGAGCTTGAATATTAATGTACACTGTCTCCCGAAGAGACAAGGCATCACAGCGTTTTTGGGCGTGTTCAAGTAATAAGGCACAAACAGGACTGTATCTGCCATTTCTCCAAATGCCAGAGGCGGGAATTTAAAAATTTTCAAATTATTACCCAGGAAAACATTTTTTTTTCTTTTAATTTTTAGTAGTAGTAGTCGAAAGATTCCTTTGGCTCCTGTCACACAGAAGACAAGAACTGTTGTTAACTTTACAGCATTTTACAAGACACGGAATTACATTTCCATTGTATTTTCTTTTAAAGTTTTAGAAATTCAAGTTGGTTTTCGTAAAAATCCCTGGAGAACCTTAACCTTTCTTTCTTTCCAAAGTCATTCCTGACAAATGTACTTGATTACTTGCATTAATTACCCAAATGTCTGCATTTCAACAGAAGTGCTCATTTATGATTCTTTTCATCTAACCAGTTTTTTTTCCCTGTACTTCTTTTCTTTAAAAAAAAAACATCGTTTTATTTAACGTGCTGGAAGAGCGATGGCCTTGCGGGCCTTTTTCATGCTCCAAAAGTGTAGCATATCACTCTTCATCTTTTAAGATCCGTATCTTTCTCGAATTCCAGCTGAAGATGCCATTTTAATTGAGGAAATGAGCCCTAGCTTGTTTTTTTTTTTAAACAAGGTAAAAATATATCCACAATGCTACTTATAATCAATTAAAAGTCGGCATATTTTTGTTTTGATTTTTATAGCGTAGGTTTTCCTTTATTGAAATCCTCGATAAGGCGACTAAATTCCCAGTCTGCAGAGTAAAAAAATCTTCATTTCTGAAGAATTTTGTTCAGTTTCTGTTTAAAACGCTTTTCTAATATATCAACCTATTTTGCAAAATTTCTCTTACCACTTTGTTGACAATTGCTCAAGTCATGGTAAAAGTTCAAGAAAAAGTTCAATTCTACTAAGCTACGTCTTATTCCTTCGGTAAAGTGAAGTGTGGCACGTGGGCGACTACGCGTGTTTTCGATATTGGTTCTATTTAAGGTCCGGGAACGCCCCATATGGCACCGCAAAAAAAGTATGGTTTATTTACTAGCCATTTTTGGAAGGTAGGAAAGATAAATGTTATGGTAGGTTATGGATTTACACTCGTCACCTACTTTCTTAAGTACTTTTTTTCACTAGTGTGTCAGACCATATTGATTGAAAATTTAAGATGGAAAAAAATAACATAAAATATCTTCTTCTTTTTTTTTAAAAAAATTGCTAAAATAAGTAGTAACTCGTAAAAGTTAACAGTTTTTAGCAATATAAGCTACACGAGCGCCTTCCTGCAACAATTGAATAAAAGTTAAAATAAAAATTTTCACTTTATAACAAATTTATTTCAGCTTGCTAAAAAAATTTGTTCTTAAAAACTAGAAATT
Source organism: Rambutanura hunanensis (assembly GCA_019776465.1). NCBI lineage: Eukaryota > Metazoa > Arthropoda > Collembola > Poduromorpha > Neanuridae > Rambutanura > Rambutanura hunanensis. Next base: position 15,565 of record JABASK010000306.1, on the reverse strand, counting down.
GAACTAAAAATTTTACGTATACGTTTGTGACGTTTCTAAGCTACTTTATAGAAGCCAGTATCTATACGTCACCTGGGGAAATTAAGTGGTATCGGCACGTGCTCGCCCTTTTCCTCTCCAAGATGATACCTTTCCTAATCTCCTCGAGTAGTAGAACGTTGATTTAAAAAAAAACAGCCTTTGAGCCTCATTTTGACTGTAGAGATTTCCTTATAAAGAAACTGACGTTTAGAGCAAAAGCGTGGATAGCCATACTTTCGCTTTCGGTTGACTACAGCAGTAAAAAAAAAAACTTTAGCGCCAAATAAGGATTGGGAAGGAAGTGATCGAAAGAAAAGGATAATAATTCCGCAGTCTGATGAATGATATGTCTTGGGAATTTTATTGTCAACAGTCTATCTCTCCTTCAGATGAGTCCAATGATCCTTAAGATTATCTTTGAAAGATGCAGAAATTTAGTGCTTGGTCATTAATCTCAATGATGAGGTTGTCTCTTTTCGAAAACTTTTTGCAAATAACTTTAGACCTGTGTGGTATATTTGCTGTAATTACTATGCGTTTAAGTGAAAGACTATAATAACTTTTTTTTTACTTTAAAATAAAATTTATATAAAAAAAAAGACTCTCAAAGTAAAATTCCAAGATTGGGTGGGCACATTTTTTGATTCACTTTGATAAAGCGTCGGCAGGCCCTTAACAGACTCTTTTGCAAGGAGGTACTTCAATGGGCGTTAACTTTTCGGTGGAAATGAATCTTTCGCTTGGAATCACTTTACTTTTTCGTTCATACTTGAAAAAAAGACAATTGCGCATTCCCTCAACGCGTTAGCATTATTAAAGTTTGCTGCAGTACACAATATCGTAGATGTTTAAAGCAGGAAAATGGAGGTTATACGGCAACAATATTTCTACGTGCACAACCCTACTCCCGACGTCCTTATCAAGATTTAGTGTTTAATTCTCAATTATGAAAATCATTGTCAAGACCACGATATGCTTTTTGAGCGTTTTAATGTGTGAATTAAAAGGCAGATCGATGCTATTTGTACCTAATATGAATTTCTAACCTATCATATCTCAGGTTAGCACATAGTGGATAATTTTCTCATTATTAGTAGATAATGAGCTACATCTCAATTAAAACAAATGTTATGAAACAAATTCTTAAAAAAATTTTAATTCCTCTGAGAATTTTCCTCGTATTATGTTGACTCACTTTAATTATACATTTTATTTATAAAAAGTTCCAAGTGTCTAATTATAAATTTCCAGTCTCTCACGAGAGCAAGTTAAGAAGCTGAAGTGTAGCGACGCACAGGTCTGTTACTAAAAGAAAACGTCTAAATTGGTGAGTTGAAATGAAATATTTTTATTTAAAGTAATAAACACACTACAAGTTTTTATTTGTTTATATTTTTGCATTTTTTGAGGTCAACTAAATCCAAGAATCGCTTATAAAGCTTTAGTTGACTACTAGTATTTTTCTAGGAAGAATATTTGTAATATTCTTCAATGCATCTGAGAATGCGATAACTTTATAAATAATCAAAAAACGTTTTTCTTCATAGCAAATTCAGTGTTTGCACTTACAGTTCATTCATTTGAGTACCAGTTGTTCAATTTGCTTGGATTCTGAGAATATAAGTCTTAACTGTCTAAAATTCGGGTATCGGAATGAATACCAGGTTCATTTCAAGGTCATTGAACCAAAACCTCTCAAAGAACAAAACTGAGTATTCTTAACATTAGCAGTCTTGAAAATAAAATACTAGGAAAACGTGCATCAAAAACTATAAACTATTTTGCTAAAATATGCAAACTTTTTAATTGGATTGCATAAGAATTTCAGCAGCTCTCTTTACGTTCACGTTAATTTCCTTTAAGTCACGTTACAGTTTTGCTCTAATGTGCGGGTAATTTAAACGATCACGAAAAGTCCCACGATCTTGTGGTGTCCACCGAAATTAAGATGTCAGTGTCAATTACGAAACTTACACTCCTTTGTTCTGGGCCCTTCATTAGTAGTGTGAACTTGACTAGGCTTTTTCTTTTGTAGTCGCCTTTAATTCTAGGTTAAATTGATATTTAAATTTAGTCAAAAATAATAATTAGACCAAATAATTTCCTAATTTCTTATTAGTAATGACATAGGACTAGAATAGCGCCTTATTATTATCTCTCATTTGAAATGTAAGGTTCAGGTAAAATGAAAAGAGCCCTCCGTAATTTTCACACCATTTACTAAGGTGTTGATGGCCATTAACCTCCTCTATACTTATTTACAATAGTAAGAGGTGACTTTGAGTCGGCACAACACTCCACTTCCAAGAAATCGCTCAACTCCGAAAAATTCCCAGCCATGGTATTTTTTTTTCAAAAAAAATTAAAGTTTCTTTAAAACAAAAATTTCTTGAAACGTGTTTATTTTACTTTTTAGTAAATTTTGACAGTGCTTGAGAAATTTTCAGGGATGCAATTTATCAAATGAAATTTATAGAAGTCTCATATAATTTAGATAACTTTTCACCCCTGTCAGATCGAGTGTAAGGATCATTATTCTAATTGCAATAAATATTTTAAAAATGATTTACGAACGGTGTAAAAATACCTTCTGTTACAAGAGAGATACCTTTTAGATTAAAAATGAGACAAGTGCAATGTTCCCTCAAGTCATATTGTTTGTGTAATCTAGTGTCAGCCAAGCTAAACTTTACAAAAGGTGTCAAAATTCATTATTAATTGTAGAAATATAGGGTTACCAGATTATATCTGAAACGTGTATAATATAGTTTCCAAGGAATTTTTTTTTTGGAAATTCTTCTCTGAGTGAATTTTTTTTAAAAATTCAATTTAAAATTTAAAAAGGCTTCATTTTTTTTTATTCTACTCACATCACTTTAGCAAACAAAATCATTTTTATCCTACCCTAAAAACAATTTTAAAAAAAAATCAAATTGTTTGTTGAAAAACTTAAAAACTGAAAAAAATGAAAATTTTCATAACCGGTCAAAAAAAACAGCATATGTTCATTATTCTCGAAAACCCCTAGAAGGTAATTTGGATGATGCGAAATTACGTCTAATGTGAAACCGAAAAAAAAACCTTTGGTTTCAAAAAGTATAAAAAAAAGTTTTATTTTATTTTTTATTATAATTTTATTCAAAATATTTGGTGTCCGAAGAAGCTTTTCCAAATCATTGACAACTGGAACGGTAAACTATAGAAAAATTAAAGAATGAACTCAATATTTGAAAAAATTTATTTTCGTTAATTTGAAAATTTTGAGTTGTTAATCTCTTCATTCTTGATGCACTCGAAGTCTACGTCCAATGAGAAGCATGCTCTGGTCACATTGAAATTTTGTCAGCACTTATTGGTTTGAATGGTCGAAATTTTGAAAATTCGTCAACCCCTGAAGTAAAATCGATCAACATAAAACTGATATGATGGCTTTTGCTATTTGCTCCTCTAGGGCAAGATCAAGGGCGTTCTTTCAAAATCTTTAGGTAAAGAGATGAAAATTATGTTATTTTATCAGAAGCTAAAATCTAAAATTCCCTAAGCATTTATGCAGAAGCTTCCTAGTATCATGTTGGATAACCTTTTCATCCAGTATTGATTGAAATCTTGGTAAATTAATAATTTTACAGAGACCTACCTCCGTGTGCACTTGTTTTCCCTGATTTACTCGTCCCGAGTTTAGTACACAGGAGTTTATTAGAAACGACAGTTGAATAGACTAAATTAGTCTTCTAGAACCGGAGTCCTAGAGTTTCCCAAATGATAATCGTGAACAAAAGGAAGATGGTTTTAGAAGATTAACTTCGTATATTTCAAATGTCAATTCTGTACGCCTACAATTTTAAACCCAATTTTCCGCCCTGATTTGGTTTCTAAAGCCTTTGGATACCAAAAAGCTTACCATGGTTACCATATATGGTTTCAGGTCACTGTCATCAATTCTTTCAGAAATTGCTACCGGGCTTACACGCAGAAGGAGATGTTAACTCAGATACTAAATATAAACCAGTTCCTTTTGAATTTAAAAAGTTATTTAGAAGTTAATTGAAAAATATTTAAGAGATCCTATTGTTTCCAAGGGAAAACAATGGGTTAACAAGAACACTGTGTATCAACTGAGATGATCTTTAGCTTCAAATACTTAAGCGGCTTACACACTTACTTCCTAATTAGCTTTGCTTTTGAATGAGATGGGTTTAGAAAAGACTGCAAAAGGATTTTTAGTAAAAAATTGCTACAAAGCTACAAAATCGTTAGAAAAAAACTTATCTTTTAGTAGAAAAAAGATTTTGTAAAAAGAAATCTAACGTTTTTTCATAAATTTCAAGTATGATTTGAATTATTTTTTTTTTAATTTTACTAAACTTAATGCGTTTTACTACAGATGAAATTTATTTTGATAGGATAACCACCACATTTTTATATTTTCCTTGCTTTTTTTCTACAACATACAACTTATAAGATTTCACCTTTATTCAGCATAAAACGAGAACACACGCTAAAGACGTTATTTCTAAGAAAAAAAAGCCTGAGGCAGTAAACTGGTTGGAACATGTTGGAAATTGAATAAGACTTAAATCAAATCCAAGTAGAACACTTTTATAAAAGAAAATAAGAATTTACTTTTTTTTTTTTGAAATTGATGCGGTAACAGAAAATTGGATTCTAAAGGGACGCCAATACTTTTACCGAAGATTGATGTCCAAGTTTATGAACAATATTTTCACTTTAGAATTGTAAAGTGAACTAGGGAAAAGTGGAAGCCTTTGGCAAAACAAATCACATCAATTGCTCAAACTTCCCTTTAAAAAAAACTAAAACCTCAAAAGTAAGGTAGAGTTCCCTACTAATTTATGTTTTAAAAAAATGATTAATGCATCAACTTCATTTAATACAAAAACTTTTTTTGGTAAAGAGCAAACGTTGCGTTGAATGAATGTTTTTTACTCAAATTACTTTTTTACCCTCGGATGTATTTTGGCACAAGAAAAAAAGTCGATGATTACTTTTGCTTTTCGATTCAAATCTTGTGGGTGAAGTAACTAACTACCCTAAGTGCTTTCTGGTTTTTCACCGTTGCGCCAACAAAAACCTCGTTTTTTTTGTAATTTTCTTTGGTGACTCATAGTGGTGGGCTTAGAAACAAAGGAAAATGTCAAATAAAGTTTTTAATCATACGAAATCTCTCACCTGTAAATTTGGTGGTTCTTTTGTAGTTCATTTTTTTTCATCTGGACTGACTTTTAACACAAAAGCTATGTCACTTCGATGGTAGAGATCTTCGTCGTCCCGTTGTCGAGTACCGTGACCTCGGATGAGCCTTTTGTTTCAAAATTCTGTGAGGTTTGAGAATGATTAATATATGGGCGTCATAAGTTCAAAGTAAATGGCCATTGTTTTGTGGTCAATTACATGCCTGAGTTCGCGACAATTGTCACAAAAACCGTCTACTTTCCAAGTCTCACTATGTTGAATTCTTAAAGGGCGTTTTTTTTATCTGATTCATACTAAAAATTAAGGGTCTTTCACTACGAAGGGCTCGAGTAAGGGTACCTGCTGTAAAAATAAAGCCCTTAACAAATTTCAAATGAAGAGATGTTGTGGCTAAATACAAGACAAAACAAAAATTCCAGGTACTTTGTACTATAGACTCGACCAATAAACAGTATATGCGTTACTTTTATACAATAATCGAGTTTTTCAATAAAAAAATTCAACCTCCCGCTTTTTTTTAAAAAATTAATTGTAATTTTTTGGTTGAATTCGTTAGAGTCAGAATTCGTTATTTTTCTTTTGAATTTTTTTAAATGTACTTCTGCATGCACGATTCAGGAGCAAAGTTTGCAAAAATGCAAAAAGGACAATTTCAAAGGTCAAAAGGTTCAAAGTTGACAAAAATGTATTGCACGTGTCAATCATGACAAAATGGATAAATCCATTTTTTTCAAAATATTTCACATTTTTTCAGAATCTAATCTTCTCACGTAATTGGTGTGCTAGACGAAACCTTTCCAATTGATAATATCGATAGTCAAGCACTAGAAAAAAGGCGGTGATTGAACTCTTTTAGCATTGACCTCTATTACTTCAAAATGAATGCAAATATTATACAAGGCCTAGACTTACTATCCACTCAAACTATATGAGGTCACTCCTCTACTTTTTATCTGTCACGTATTTTCCTTCATGCAAAAAAACTTAGTGAACTTGTTACTACCATCAAGTGAAACCGGCCTAACCTTAACATGACCTACGATCATGCGGCGTCCAGTAATATTGCAAACTACGTGTCATTATGACAGAACGTGCTCTAAAAAAATGAGTCTCCCAAACCGCGAATGTTGCTGACCATGCTATGCGCTATGCTACTCAACTGTCATACATTAGATTTGTAAATGCTTAGGTTCGAGCAAAAAGATCTCTAGGCAATTGACTGTACTTTCTATGGTTTCAAATTGTCTCAAAATTAAAGTGAAGTTATTGTGGTGTGAGTTTTAGTAAGTAGAGTTAAATCAGGCTCTCATGTTTTATTAAGTTTAGTTCTAGATTTAGAATATTTTGCAACTTATTTTGCAACCGTCTAGTCAGGAGGTCTAGAATTGAATGTAGCTCTCTCTGTCTCTTTTTAAAAGGATAACCGGCGAGGTATCTTCACTTTTCAAAAATGGCTCCTAACTCGAGGCAAGTGGATCCCAGGGATTCAGGGCTAATTGTCGAGGAGTCATCAAGGAAAGTTAAGGAAATATTATACAATGGATATTTCTATGACGTGACGCAGTTTGTTCGACGACACCCTGGTGGGAGCATTATTGATATATTATACGCAACATGGTGAAGATGCGACATTGGCAATTCAGCAATTTCATCAACGAACTCCAAAAAAAGTGGCAGCTATCCTCAGTTCTTTTAAAAAACGAAAGGCAGAAGAAGTTGAGCGTAAAGAAACAAACTTGTTTTTCAGAAATCAATTTTTTTTTATTAAATGATATGCATTCTATTTGACTAACGTATTATAATTTTAATTTTGATCTGACCTACTTTTTTCAATCTTTTAGTTCAAATGAACCCAGAAAAAGCACGGCGTCACCAGGCTTTAAATGAAGACTTTACTAAACTTTACTTGGAACTTGAAAAAGAAGGAATGTTCAAAGGAGCTTATTTGCACAACATTCTAAGGATTCTAGAAGTGATTTCTCTAGCGTTGCTAGGATACTTTTGCTTATTTCCTGGAAACTACTTTGTAAAGTTCTTTGGTGTGATCCTCATTGCTTTGGCACAAGGACGTAGTGGTTGGATTCAACATGAGAGTGGTCATCTCTCCTCTTACTGGTAAACCAAAACTGGATCGATGCCTTCATGCTGTAATATTTGGTAAGTCGAGATCTTTAGTAATCAGGGTTTCGTAGTCGTACCCAGTTTTTCTGGAAGGGTGGGTATAACTTTTACCCATTTCTTACCCAAGCGCTTCGTTCAAATTTTTAATTTACTAATTTTAAATGTAAATAACAATTAACACCTCGTGTAAGTCAGGCCGTTTCAAATATTTTTAAGGACGGGTGTACCGTTTTTTTTAGCAAATCTTTTAAAAGCATTTGGCTTTTAGTTAAATTCATATCTTGCGCCCGACTTCCTCGTCCCCATTTCCTAGAAGTTCCTGGCTCTAGGGTTTTGATCATACTCGAATGCTCTTTATGGGATTTTATCCAATGGTATTCGATGATTTATAGGAATTGGATTAGGACTTTCTTCGACCTGGTGGGCACGGGGACATAACCGACATCACGCCATGCCCCAATCGACTCAAGCACGACGTGGATCTCGACACTTTGCCTTTCATCGCTTATAACGCAAAAGTAGTCACTGGAAACCAAGGAAAGTCGTTCCTTATTCGAAATCAGGCAAGCACAAACTGTTTGAACAAAAAGTTATACCGAGCGTCGAACTGACAATTATATGTAGTAAATTGAGCCGTAATTAATTTATTTCATTACTAGGCCTACTTGTTCCTGGCTATTGATACACTCTTAGGAACACTCGCTTGGCAATTTTACGTACATCCACGTCATGTCATTAAACATGGTTACTATTTTCAACTTTTTTGGATAAGCATCCACTATGTTCTAGCTTATTATATTGGATTCTGGCCATGGCTTCTGTCCACTTGGATAATGTCCATCTACCTCTTTGGTAACTTTGCCTTGTCACATACACACTTACCTGTGACCTCTGAACCGACACATTGGGTCGAGTATTCACTTTTGCATACGGCTGATGTCAGTCCAACACCAATTGTTAACTGGTTCATGGGCTACCTTAACTTTCAAATTGAACATCATTTGTTTCCAACAATGCCGCAATTCCGACATCGACTCATTCGACACCGGGTCAAGGCACTGGCTGACAAGCATAATTTACCTTACATCGTTTATTCCTTTCCTGAGGCAGTACAAAAAACTTTTCAAAATTTAAACGACGTATCACATCAACTCAACGACGCTTAATTACTTCAAGTCTTAATTGATCTGACTCTGAAATACCTTAGTTGTATTGGTTGAGAAGGAGTCCTTAAGTGATACCTCAATTAGTACAAGAAAAGAGACACGAGCGTTTCAGAATTTATTAAAATGATGTTAACAAAAAATTTAATGAGGAAGATATTTGGGTTTTAAGAAAATATATGATTTATGAAAATGGCAATTAAACTTACAAGTTTTTTGTTGTTTTTCTAACCCACAAAATTATATTGTTCGAGCCTATTAGTTTTGAAAATAAAAATATTTGACTCATCGTCTTTTCTTTGGTTTAGTGTTATTTTCAAAATTCTTGGCTGTATCACATAAATAATTTCAAAAAAAAAAATTGGGCTGCAGTAAACAAAACTTTGACAAAATTTTATTTATTGCCTTTAGTTTGTGCTTTTACTCCTAGAACTTTTTGCAATTTACTTTCGCCCTTATCACTTTAACAATAATCATTCTTGAACAGAAAGTTCACCAAATGTCAAAAATTTTGTGGCGATGACTCCTAAGTGTCCACTACAAAATCCATAGGCGCATTTTTACTAAAACTTTAATACTTTCGCTTTTCACCTTCCGTGTCAAAAGGTTAAACTTTGCATCATATTTTGCAATGAGCGTCTGGAGACTCATTGCCAATGAACCCATTGTTCTCCGACTCATCTTCTGAATGAAAGAAAAAAGTCAATTGAACCTTTAGTACCCAATTTTTTTTTCTCGGGCCGAGAATATCGTGTAGTTCGGACTAAAAACTAGTAAAAACCATTAGAAATGCAAAAGTAAGAAGATGAGATTCTTGTTAATTGGATAATTTCAACTGCTAACATGACCCCCTGCTGTTTGCAATTAGAGCTCACCTGTCTACCTATCTTCTCAACAATGGAAATACTAACAAGGGAAATCAAATGGTACAGGAATGGATCTCATTTTAGAAATCCAGAACAAAGGTGTACCTTATTATGACAAGCATCTCGTATCCCTTAGAGCCAAAATGCACAACCTGTCATCTAACATTTTCCAAAAACTGTTACTGATCTCTTCATTTTCTACAGATTTTGAATGAAAAGTATCAAGGAATTCGGGCACATTGTGAAATACTTTTGAAAGACAAGTTCGCCGGTGGGTTAATTTCAAAGAAAAACACACAGGCAGTTTTTTTTTTCGGGACGACCTGAGGAGAGCCCTGGTCCATTTGGAAGGGTTGGAGTAAAGTAGGGCGAGGAATTTGAAAAGATAGAGATCATTTAACGTTAGAAATTTTACTCTTTCCGTCACTCCCTTCGTCCCGAGTGAGTAAATTGACTCTTGACGTGTTCATTTTCCATTTATAAAAATGCAACCTGATGAACACCCACCAGAACACCTTTTGACTCTTTTTTCAACTGATATTAATTAATTAAAGGAGTAAACTAAAAAAAAAACTTCTTGTCAAAAGTTTTTCCTTAAGGAAATCTACAAAAGCGTTGTTTCTAGCGTGTTGCTAGAAACAAACCATCAACCAATCGACAATCGACCAATTTGACAGTTGTCTATACCGATGCGTAAAAACGTTTGTCGTTTGCGCTTACGCATAATTTAAATTTTTTTTAAAACTCACATTTTTGCAAGATTTTCTTTTTAAAAAAAACTGAATGATGAAACAAAATCATGAAAACTTAATTTAAATGCAATCGTGTAGCTATATCTCACTTTTGAGTACAATGACTTTGTATTCTAATGACAATAATTGTTAGCGTTCTTTTGCCCAGAATATTGCCGTGAGTCAATGACTGCGTAATTCATTAGTAATTATTGAATTAAGCAGAAATTGACTCAAGGCAATGCACGATATGGTGATTTGTCGCTTCAGAAAATTTTGTTCATTGTTGTAAAAAATAAGTGAATGGGACAGAGTCAAGCATTTTCTGTACGATGACTTGTTAAGTGTAATTTATGCATGTGTAATTACACACAAGCACTTTAATTGAGGGTTTCCATTCATCCAAAAATGAGGCTCAAATTCAACTTTTTGCTATTTTTGTTCTTTGAAAAAAAAACAGTCTAACACGACTTTAAGAAGCTTAAGACATCAGAGTAATTACTATTATGCCTCATTTTTTTACTAAATGATTAATTGAACTCTATATCGTTTTAACGCTGCACGGATTCAGATCAAATTAAAACTATCGCCAAATTTTGCAAGTTTTACAGATTGGCACACTTTTGCTGAAATATGCTTCTGACTGAAATTGAGTTTAACACTTGAGTTGTTTAAAACGCTACGTTTTAAAACGAAGTAAAAATGACCATTTATATTTTTGCATTGACAGTTGGGCGTCATGTAACAAAAATTTCATCAAATTTTGAAATTTTTTTTATAGGAAGAACAATTGTGTTCAAGATGCGTCTGGCTTTCATCCAATTAACTTCCTGAAATTTCTACATGCTCCATCAGTTTTTGCATATTTTTGCAAGTGCGTCCGCCATGTCTCATCACTCCTGCCATTCAATGTCAAGTTTTTCGACTGCCTTCCTATGAAGAATAGTACCAGTGGGCCACATATAACTTCGGATTTTGTTACATGTCTTATATTTCACTTCCGAAAAAAAAGAATCCCAAGGGACGGATGTCCGTATATTCTGTAATGCCAAACCGAGAGCTCTCCTACTTTTTTGCAGTCTCAAATTTCTTCGTTTCAATTTTCAAAAAAGTACCGGATATCTTAACATACCACAGAGACTTTCACTATAAGTGGTTCTACTAGGCAAATTCGCAGATGCGAAATGAGAAAATTTTCATACGTTCTTTTTTAAATGAAAACTTCGTCCTTGCTCAAAGTTTCAAATTTTAGGCTTATGTTCTTAATTTTAAAAAGAACATTTTTCATTCTAAAGTTTTCACTTTACATTTATCTTGACAATTTAATAATAATGCAAAAAAATTCAAAAAAGTCAAGCATAAATTCTACTTCCTTCTAGAATTTGCCAAAATTTAGCAGTTTACTTTAAACTTTAATACCATTCGCCTACATGTTCTAGAAGGCGTGACGCGCGAGATTTAGCGACGCTAGCATAAAAACAATAAGATTTCTAGTGCCCGCGTCTATTTACTTCCCAAACTTTTAGAAGTTACTCTAAATTCTTGGCATTTTGAAGTCATACTTTATTGCCTAATGAGGTCAAATAAACCGTGTTGGTGGTCTATGACTGGACATCCCTGGTGGTAGGTAACCTGCTCCACCGTCAAAATGAGACTAACGAGTTTGTAAAAAAACCGTGGGACACAAAAGATCAAGTTCTTAAAAAAATCTTGATGACTTTGAGATTCTTTCTTGTCCAGTGTCCAGAAATTGTGTGACTAGAATCTGCAGTAATGAGTTCAGCTATTGAAACTCTGTACAGCTCGTCACATTCAAAACGAACTGACAATGTTGTAAATTGTCCATTTTGTACTTGTGCTGACTTGACTGCCTCCTTATGACGCTTAATGAGGTAGTGATGAATTATTGGAAAAAATAGGCGCCAACGATTGGATCCCTTGAAGAGGCTTCTGATTGTTAAAGAGGTGTAGATGAGAGCTCAATACTGACAGGTTGAAAATCAATGCATTTGATGTTTGAAAAAAAAAAGACAGGAGTAAATGCGGGGAAGTTATGCATTGGAAAATAGCATTCAATCAAAAGTAACCATTGTAATTGGCAATGCTTTGGAATTATGATGGGTTCGACGTGAAAAATGATACCTGTTAGAAAATCCTTGGGATTTGTCATGGACAGTATCTGCGTCAGGTCCTTTTGTTATAATTACTTCGTCCATCTCTGTAATTTACTTGGTCAAGTGGTAGGTTGAATAGGCAGGTAAATGACAAGCACTTCAATGGTTAATGTGTGCGATTATCGAAAAAAAATTGTTTAGTAAATAGCTCATTACGCGTAGTGCCTTTACTGTAGAGTGTCCGCGGTTTTGGACAAGATCAACAACAATGAATTCAAAAATGTCCGTGTTTTTTTCAAACTTGCAAAATTGTGCGATTTTTGCAAATCAATTTTTGAAACAAAAGAACATGCGTGGTCGTCAACAGTCAATTTAGAATAGAAAGTTGTATTTTTTTAATTCTAGATTTATAAATGTTACGCGTGAATGCATGTAATATTGCCTGTAAAAATTTTCTCTGGTATAAATACCACACACGCCAATAAATTCTTACTAAAAAAACATTTTTATAATTTATTAGGCAAAAAGCGCATAGGTGGTAGAAAACCATAGTGTCTCACCCAAATGTGTGAAAAAGCAACGAAAAAAAAACTTGATCTTTTTTATTTAAAAATTATCAAGAACGATACTTATTCAAGTGAATCATGAACAACAGACACTGAACAGTCCGTGTTTACACCACGATCCTTTGTAACAAAATAACAACTTGGACCATTAACTTTTTTTTCAGAGGTGGTGGGTGTTTTATGAAAAATTATTTGTGTGGTCTTCGCCCAAATTTAAAAATTTCGACACTACGTTTTGATCAATAGCCACAAAGTGCAGAGTAGAACACGCGGTGGTTCGTAAAAACAAGTTGTTTCGAAAGTAAATCTGAGAAACGCTCTCTGACTCATTTGCTATTTATTTCCAATAGACAAACGTCGTTTTTGCGTGTCGATTAATTAAAAGGTGTTGGACTTGACACTTCGTTTCTGAGAATGGCAAAAAAGTAATTTAAGTAGTGATTTACGAGTTGGCAGAATGGCGGAAATTTGCAAGCTTGGTATAATGGTGTAAAGTAGTAAAAGGGGTGGATTCGGCAGAATAAAATTGAATTTTTTGCTTCTTTCATTTGAAATTTAGCACGTCAAAAGGAAAACCGAAATGTCGGTCTTTTAAAAGCAGAATACAGAAGCCGCCTGTGTCTTTTTCGGTAAAAAAACAAAGCGTGCAAATTGCATTATGAAAGTAATATAAAATTTAACTAGAAATATATTAATACAAATTTAGTATACATTAGCTTTTGCAGTAGAATACGTTTAATTGCGTCAAAATTATTCTGTGCGAAGCTTAATTGGAATCAATTTTGTCTTTAATTGACACTTTTAATGTAGTTGCTAAAATTACCATAGTTATTGCTAAATTTGTAATTCTAATAAGGCGAGTCGTCTGTATCCGGAACGTTCAATTTACCGAAAAGGTGACGCTTCTTTTCAAATTGAAATAGGAACGAAACGGTGAACTTTGAACAAGGTAAAACCATTTGCTGCAAAATCCTACGTGCCTCCTATTGTTTTTTTTTTCAAAAAAATAGTTCCAGACAAAAAAGGGCGCCTTTTTAAAATAAATTTCCTTGTTTTTTATTAACTCGGCTACGTAATGAATTAATAGAGGAAGACAATGCACCCGAAAATGCTTTCAACTAACAACTTTCACAAATCATGCCCAAACCTCAGAACTCAGAAGCTTCTGATTAAAAGGTGTGTAAGAATTAAGTGTGTAGAAGGATCATGAGCAGGCTGTAAAACATTAGCAAAGACCAATTGCCCTCTAGCTACTGGTTTCTAATTTCTGTAGATTTTATGAGGTAGCACCATTACACAATGATTGGTCTTGTGTCCATTGTCCTGCCATGCCAGTTGTGCTTTTCCTATAAATTTAAACCTAAGTCATAAATAAATTAATTTATTTTTCTAAATTGAATTTTACCAAAGTGCAGCTTCGCTTTGATGAGAGTAGGAAGCGTTGGTTGGGGAAATGGCGCGTAATATTTTAGAAACTCTAGGATCGATCTCCTCCCATTTGGTATACCGTAAAAGATCCTATTATTATGTAGAGAAAAAAAGGATCTTTGTCGAAGCATCTTCAGCTTGTTTGTTATTGGATTTTGTCGCTAGCAGACGACGACTTGAGTCTACAGGTTGATAAATTGCCATGTCAAATTTATCCCTCCTGCTTTGCCACAAGATTTTGAGTCTACCCGCCTCTCTGCTCCTTGCCAATGGTCACTTGTCCAATGCCGACTTTGAGGTCAAAGTGACATATCGCAAATTCTTCCAGTCGATAGATGCTGACATGGCTATCAATTATGAAACTTCAGGGTCTCCCGCCCAGTCATTCTTTTTGAAGAGTTTCTTAAATCTTTCGGTATCGAAAAAAAAAAGAAGTGTGCCTGGACCCCTTGAAACTTTTTAAGTTTCCAAGCCATACTGGTCATTATTTACAAACCTGTCAAGTTTCGACGTAATCTTGCACAAAGTTTACAATTTTTTCTTTGATATGCTTTGGTGTGTCAAGAATTATGACGTGCTGCCCCGGACTCGTTCTGCCAAATGTTTAGTTCCCTGGTGTGACGAGCATCTGACAGGATTTCCTTCGAGAAACAATCAAACTTTTTGGTGACACGTTGACACGCCGAAAGTGAGACGCGGTTATGAATGAATCATTTTGACAAATTGTTGACGTTTGTGTCGTGTTCCTCGATGACACTTTTTGGCATGTCACATGTCGCCTCTCTTGTGCGTCTTGAAAAAGTCATAGCCTTACGAAATTGTGAAGCTTAGAGATTAAAGTTAGTAAGATTGAATTTCATGGTGGTTGAATTTTAAAGATGGTGATGGAAATGAATGTTGACGGGGTGAATTAAAAAGAAAGTGTAAAATGCAGAGTTGTATAATAGGATTGGAGTGTTTTAAAACAAGCTTTTGTTGACGCTACCTGTACTAAAAGTGTTTGGATTAGCACTTGACTAGTCTTGAAAAGTGATTGAATGTTGACACATTCCAAGTCAATGTGAAGTCAACCACTTCACTTAGGGAAGTGTTGAACTTTTGTCAAATCCTTTTTAAAAAAAAAGAAGCTTGGATTGAAAAGTGGTTGCTATTTTAGTTAGTGAATTTTTTTTGTCTTCAGGCCAAAGAGTAAAAATTTCTTCTATTTTCTTTATTGACACTTGAAAAAACAGTTCTGCGCGGACAAAGTCTTTTGCATATTTTATTGTCCATCTTAGACCAATGCTCTCTTGAGCTCGAACTTAAAAAATTGTCAAGTATGCGACACCATTCACCTTGGTT
>JABASK010000305.1:0-17020 GCA_019776465.1 Rambutanura hunanensis | reverse complement strand
GATCCTCCAGATACCTAACCTAAAAAGCATTAGGGAATGTAAAGGAAAAGGGATGTAAAGGGCCCGGGATCTATTTCCAGGGATGTAAAGGGTGGACACGGTTTAGAACGTATATTTTTAAATATATTCCAATTTCCTTCAAATATAACAAAAAGCGTTCTAAATTTTTACAATTTTTAAAATTGCAACATTAGAACCTTTCAGCAACTGGAATTAGTTTGAAATTGTGACTAAAATAAAATAAATCTTGTCATAAAAAATAAATGTTATACAACAAATATCATAAATGGATTATTATTTTCCAGCATTGTCTCATTCAGTCATACTGCATGTCGCCGCCGACAAACTCAGTGACGCTTCAAGAAAAAAGTCTCGGAGAGTGAAAATCCCGTTCATGTTTAATCAGCAGAAAATCCCGTCACTTTCCCATTTATCCTATCGCACCTCCCACACTTTTTTTTCTTAACGTTCAGAATACAAGAAAATAGATGATCAAAATGGTTAGAAAATAGGAAAAAAGTGAAGTGGTAGACGAATGTATCTGAAAAAGTGTTATGGTTTTCCACCTCAGGAGAATAGAGTGTACCACGGGTTGCCCTCCAAGTTCATATTTTCTCCTTTCTTTTCACTCTGCCTGAGAGTGGTTGTCCATCAAAGTGTCGCTGGGGCTCTGTTCCCACTTTTTCACTCTACCACTACTTTTCACTAGGGTGGTAGTGAGGCCAAAAAAAAATACAAACAATGCCACCTCGAACTTTTCAAATTTATCTTGTTTTGATTCTAAAAAGAATACATCAAAAGTGTACTAGAAAGAAAATTTTCTGAGCAATATTTTATTTTATTTACAAAATGTTTCTTTTCGATTGTTCTCTCCTTTACTTTTCTTTTTAGATTGGAGGGTCTGATGCCAAGCAAGTGACACTCCAAAACTTGGATTTGCGCTCAACAGGTACAAACCTCAAGTGAATGTCCAGATTAAACCAGTCGGAATAAAAGTTTTCTTTTTTCCCTACGTTTACGTGGTTGACAGGAGTTTATCGCTGCGAAGTTTCGGCAGAAGCACCTTCCTTTACCTCAGTCCATGGTGAGGGACGCCTCACTGTCGTGCGTAAGTTAAGCAATTTCCTTTTTCTTCATCAACTAATGACCTCGAATTCGGTTTAATTCTACAATTTCCAACGTCCCATACCCATTAATCCAATTTGAATTTCTTAATAGGACAGGACGTGACCCATGCATGTTCTAGATTTACGACCCGCATGTGTATAGGTTCGCGCTCTTTCGTTTTCTGCGATATACACGGAAGTTAAGCTACAGTGTAATACGCAGAGAAAGTTTCTATGTCACTTTCATTTGAAAAGGAAAAAAAATCATTTTCTATAAACCTTCCAAGAGCCAAAATTCAATGTAAGGAACAACCACCACTACTATTATGTGTAGTTAGCGATTACAGCATACACCTCTCACCTTCTCAATTGCCAAAAAACACTACTATAGTAGGGGCACTTGAAGAAAACGCGTAGAAGGGAACTAGTATTTTGAAAATAAATGTTGAAGCAGGGAGGAAGTGAAGTTGGTTTCCTCTCCGGAACATTAGATTATTGCCCTGCATTACACTACTCATTATTCTATTATTTGGAGGTAATCGCCTGAATTCACCTCTACACCACGGCAACTTTCTCCCTTCCCCATTCTCCTTGTGGAGAAAGTCTCAAAATTTAATACATATTTTGAGAAACCGGGTTGTACGCTATAGATTCCAAGTCAATGTGAGTAAACAATATATTGTACTTTTTGGGCACACTATGCTCACAGAATGATTCAGTTTATAAAGGCTATCCCTTTATTTTCGTTGTGTACACACGGAAATGCTGGTTGTATACGAGTGATTTCGACATTCATTCCCCAGGGAGAAATTTACTCAAGGGGATTAACACACGTTTCATCGATAACTTTGTAAATTATTAGTTGAAAATATCGATTGTCATTAGGGTAGAAAGAAAAAGTAGAATCTAGTCTGTATGAATTAAAAGAGCAAAAATGTGGCTTGCAAAAGCTGTACACTTTTAAACACATGATTATTTTGTATAAAATTTACCACTGCATGTTAACCGTTTTATATATTATCTATAAATTTTAACTTGATTCGAATTTTTGAACAATTAGATCACTTTAAAAAAATATATTTCAAAATTTTCCAATCAGATGTTTAGTTTAGCAAAAATAAAATACACTATAATAAAAGTGACACCAGTTAGTTTCTGCTAAATGTTTAAATTTAACTAAAACGTGTTAAAATTTAATCGTTTCCACTTTGTTTATTAAGCTTTTTCTAACAAATTAGTCTGTAGTAAAATTTGAGGTCTACACGCCGTATAAGTTAATCAGGTAGATTGAAAAGGTTTAGTAATTTGTATCTGTAAGTAAACAACTTTCTAATTTGTCTCCCTTTCTCTTTGTTTTCAGATTTGCCTGAAGCAGGGAAAGTTCGGATTGAAGGAAAGGTAAAAGAGAAGTATGAAGTGGGAGATGAGCTCAACTTCACTTGTTCAGCCGGGAAATCCTTCCCACCAGTGAAACTGTCTTGGTATATCAACGACCTACCGGTAAATTGCTTTCCCTTCACTTTCCAAATTCAGACAAATTCACTGTCATAGCATAGAAGATGAGAGTGTATATAGTGCCTATCTCAATAAAAAGAAATTTCTCACTGTCCATCCGATAACCACTTTAAGACTTTTTAGTCTTGGCGTGACCTCTTGGACAGAGAGACGGTAGGTAAGAACATATTGGGTAAAAGTAAAGAAGTTCAAACAGTTTCTCCACTTTCCTCAAATTGCTATCTTCACTCCACCCACCAGAAATTCCAAGCCACCTTACGCCTTTCTGTGCTCAATCCAATGAAATATTCAATTGCATTGCCTAATCCTCCACCATCTAGAAAAAAAAAACTGGGCGAGGGCACTTCTTAAAAAAAATCCGCTCCGAAGAACCCTTATTTACACTCTCAGCTTGCGTCTCAATGACCCCAAGGACTATGTGTGAATGTTCCAGAACTCTCATTTTTTCAAATGAAAATGTTTAGTAGAAACTAGATCCCTAACTCTCTAAGCACGTATCCTTTAGAACGAATCTAAAGTCAGCTCATTTTTGCTGGGTTAAGCTTTTTTCTTTAAAGATATTAATCTTTTTGCTTTTCTTTCTGAGAGAATGAGCTTTTCCTTCTTTTTTTTTCGAGTGAAGCAACTCGTTCATTTTTAACTTTAAGGTTTTATTTGCTCCAAAGACTTACTGGTAAACTAAAGATTTCTAGAAATAGTAAATTGCGCAAAAATTTGGTACCTACCAACCTTCTACTGACGCAGCTTTTGTATAGATGTCTAACATGTGCTTGAATTGTTATATTATGTATTTGTAGTTTTTTTTAACAGCCTTTATTGATCTTACAGTAGCGTTCTTATAGTAGCAGGAAATTAGTCAAATTAGTCAGGGTTGGTCAATTTTTAATTAGACAGCAGTGATTTTCACTCATTTTCTACTTTTTTTACACCTGTGCCTGACACTGTGGTTTGCGTTCGAGTGATTTGCTAGTATCGCGAGATACGAGAGTTGCCATTTTGAGATACAGAAAAATAGAAATAAAGGGAGGATCAAAAAGACGAACAATGGAATATAATATGATGATATTAACGATATTAAAATGGATTGTGTAACTAGAGAAGGAAGAAGAGAAAAGTGATATATCATTGCAAAGTTTTTTCTGAGGATTTAAAAATGAAGAACATTGCCAACTTTTAAGTGAAAGCTCTGTCGTAGGTAACCAATTTTTGTTGTTTTAAATTTTTAAAACACTTTACTTTTGTAGAATTGTTTTTGCGGAATTTTAAGAAACATTAGTCTAGAAAACTGATTTAATTGGAAATGTTTGAGTGGGTCTTTTGTCTAAATAGTGCGCTGACACTTTTATCTTTCTAGTCTTCTTTGTGGTTCTTTCTTTTAGTCAATTTCATGTTTTGAATTTCAAGTTTTAATTAAGGCAGGAGGAAAGGAAAGACGAAAAGTTTTTTATTCTACGACATAAGGTGCGTTTTGGCGTCTCTGTTTTCTAAACATAACTTTACCTTTTGGCTTCAGTTCGCTTTCCTTTACTTTTCTAAAAAATCATGAAAAAGTTGGAGAAAGTTAAAACTAAAATTCATCTTTCTAAACCTGTCATCAAAGAAAGCTCGAGTATTTTACATTAGAATTGCAGATCATATGCATATCACCTCAAAATCACTTACTCTGCTCACACCCGTAACTTTTTTGCACTTTTTTTGGAACATTTTCAAATTCTCAAAATAGGAGAATTGGTTCCGCAAGTGAGGAAAAAGCGGTTCTAATAAAAAGAATGAAAAAAGTTTTACGCACTCCAAGTTTTTGTCGAATAAAAAATTCTCTTTACGCAGAATACCCAATAAACTTTAACTTTATCCTTCACTTTCTATCACACGATTTAAATCTTCCCTCAATTTACGTCCCATTTTTGTGGCATAGGTTCTACGCAAACAAATCATGTGGGATTCCTTTTTTACAAAAAGGGGTAACGGAAGACAAGATTATTTCCGATTTAAATCTTCGAAACTTTAAATCTCTTCTAAAGCTAAAAATATTTGATTATTATTTAAATTTAAGTGATGGGACTCACATTAGCGTCTGCATTAGTATAAATTTATGGGCTGAGAAGGGAAAAGTGGGAAGACGCAGTGCAATTTTTAACCAATTTTGGTGAAATTGAATTTCTCAATTTTTAGGTTCCACCTGAGCAAGTAATTGACCTCGTTCCGAGACCTACAGGTCATCACTTGACCCCTGCCCATTCGCAACTCAGGGTAAAACTTGAAGGCGAGCATTTTACTGAAGAAGGACAAACACAAATTGTTTGCAAAGCCAATTCGTGGCTCCCGCTTAATTCCTGGGTTGACGGTGACGAACGAACTATTGCTAGTTCTAGAAAAAGCACGGATTTCTCGTGGTCAAATTCAAATCCATTTAATATTTCTCCTCAGCTGTTATTCGATGAACATGCTTCACTTACGAGTAAGTTCAACCTACAATGCGTGTCATGAACAACGATACCTCGAGTTCCTTTGCCTGCCAAAAAATCGGATATGCCCGGAAAAAGTTTCATGATGCTTTTTTCTTTTTTACAGTAAAAGGGCGTGCACATGTCCTCCACGCTGGTTACCTTTGGCTATTAGCTCTAGTTACAGCAACATCTGACCTATCTGTACTTTTACTCTGGTGATGATGACCTTCAACAAAATCGTCATTTTCACACCGAAAGTTCTTTTTAACCAGTTGAGTTAAGCCCTTATAACTTGTTGCTCTTGAAATTAGTTATAAATGAGGTGATGACTTCCTTTATTTTTTGAAAGTTTCAAAAAAAGTGATACATTTTTTTAAGAAAATAGCTTCAATTATGCTCTCTGCTCTATTTGTAGTAGGCAACTCCTTATGCAGAAAAGAAAATTCAGTAAATTTTGAAAATTAATAGATATTTGTTGATTCATCGAATTTATTAAAAGTATACGTTGCAAAAAATTGTTTTGTTTGATCTGTTTCTAAACATAACTCCTGTTCTGACCATGAGAGGTGCTCCTAATTTTAGAACTACTATTGTTACTTTTTGATTTGAAATTAGTTTTACTGCTATTTCTAGTTTATGCAACATATCAACTAATCCTAACTAAATAAGTATAATTTACTTCTTGGAGCATCTTTTAATGGTCGTATATAAATCTTCGGGAGGAAAATGTACTGTGCTCGTATAAACCATTTTAGCTAAAGTAATAATGATGTACTTGTCAGTAGCATTCTATTACAGAAGTCAAGAGGCTGGCTTTTTGAATGACATGAATAAATTAATTTACGTGCCCATGCTTTTTCGGAAGAAAGTATACGATATGCTTGGTTTGGTCTAAAACAAATACAACGCACTTCCACGTGTTGCATTTTTCTATAACAAAATATCAAATTACCAAAGGTATCCAAGGCTTTTCAAATTCTACTTTAAAGTGGTGACTTTTAATTAACTATTCAAATGAAACAAACCACCAATAATTTCTGTTTGTTGTTAAGAGCGTAAGTATTAACTGTTTACTTTGTCGCATTCCGCAGAATGTGTTACTTTAGATTCTAGGAACTATTTAATTTGAAAAAACTGGACATGTTATTAACGTAAAAAGGGCATTGCAACTACGATGCGCACGTTACGCGTAATGAGCTCATCTTTAATTCCTCTTCTGCTTATTTGTCTATACTTCAAAAATTTGCATTTTGTTTCTAACGACACCAATGAATTAATAAATAATTTTAAATAAGAAAAAGATTTTTGCTAGAACATTACACTTGACACCGCCCTCGAACGTAA
Organism: Rambutanura hunanensis; assembly: GCA_019776465.1. Lineage (NCBI taxonomy): Eukaryota > Metazoa > Arthropoda > Collembola > Poduromorpha > Neanuridae > Rambutanura > Rambutanura hunanensis. The sequence goes on along the minus strand of JABASK010000305.1, from coordinate 10,608 downwards.
AAAAAATTAGTTCTGCCCAGCGGTTGAAAATTGATATTCCTTTATTTTTACACGAAAAATATGCGACTCAATTTCATTTTTAAAGTATCTGATTATACTATTCATTCATTTGTCATTTCAGTACACAGCTCTGGTTTTTGTACATGGATAATAATGCTAGTTTATAATATAAGGCATACGTCAGCAATATTATGGACGAAACCTGCTTGAAAAAACATTAAAATTGAAACAAGTTCTAGGATGTTGTAGCCTTAGGTTTATACCAAAAAAGTACTAGTAGACTTTATATACAATTGGTACGATTACAATTAGACACCAAATAATTTCCCAATGATTAGGATTAAGGAACTTTATACTTTCGATATTAGATAAGATTTCTCTGCCTAGTAGTAAATTTTTAACAATACTCACACAATGAACAGAATTGGTAATTCGGAAAAGTGATAGAAAACAAAGTAAAAGTAAGTTTTACCCAAAAAAGGCGTCATAATTAAAATTATTTTTGTAAGAAGTAGATTTGGTCTCTTGGCAGTTCTGAACCCAATTTCAGGTAGTTGACTATTAGAGACTTTTTGGTAGAAGGTGAAAGTAAAGAAAGTGAAGTCTCGGCAGGAGGCGTCTGTTTGTGTGGATGATGATGATCTACGTCTCAGCGGAAGGGAATAAGGGACTGACTTTCATCTGAAAAGAAAAGAGGTGAGAGGGCAAATGTCATTCATTTTGCCCAACCTGGAATAAAAAGTCGAAAGTGTGAACTCCCCGCTTTTCTTCCATGAAGTCAAAAATTGTGGGTAGAGAAGAAACTCATCATCGTAATGGACCTTCTTCTTGATGGTGGTTGGGAAAAAGTCTGATAAATGCTTTCCCTTCGACTTGTGCTCTAGACTTAAGTCGAAAGTATTCTGGAGCACCGCAGGGATTCAACCAGTTTTTTCACTTCAGTGACTCGAGAAAGATCCACGCATTTCTTCCTTTTTTTTTACTCAACGGAAGTGATAGAGAAAGAGAAACCTGTTACTTAAAATGAGATACTTGACGCTCTCCCGTGCTTTTCTTCAAACAAACAAATTTTTTTAGAATCGCAACTTTTAAAAAAAAAGATAATCCGTTTCTTCAACCCTTGACAGCAGAGCTTTTAGACGAGTTTTAGTCGTACCTGTCAAATTTTAAATCTTCTTCTGGTAATTAGAAAGTAGAAGGAAATTAATTAGCTAATGAGAACTGACTCTCTAGGATCTTTTATAAATGAAGAGGAAATTTGTCTTTTCCAGGAAAGTTTCACCCTCTGCTTTCACCCCTTGTCGTGTCCCAACTATCAGATCCCAATTTAATTTTCATAATCCCCTTAGCCAGTTGGTCAGAACCGAATCCTCCTACTTCTCAGATGGATTAGAGCGAAACAGATGAAAATCTACCGGGTATAACCCGATTTTAATAATTTCCCCTCGTATTTCCCTAATAGACTCATTTCTCAAACTCAATTTTGGATGAAAAATAATATTTGGTTGGTTTCAATGATGAAGAAGTCGAGAGGGCTTGTCCTCGTCATTAATTTATTAAGATTGATTGAATTGTGCCTTGTTGAACTTCATAGTGGAGTAAAATACTATCGAAAACTAACAGTATAGAAGGCAGAGGTATAGATTGGGTCAGCTGCGAGAGTAATTGCTGTCATGCCAAGTTGGTCCCTCCACGCCAACGTCATTTTCAAATGACTCAGGAGGTCACTAGGGATTTTCGGGGAGTTCGGGCGTAATTGCTACTTTTCCTTTTCATGACCTCCAAGGAAGACGATGCGGGGCGTCTGGAATGGATGGAAACAGAATCAACAATGACTGGTCGCGTAGTACTTGACTCGTAAAATTGACCTGCAACTTTTCTGAGTCTCTCGTACAGTTTTTCATTTGGCTACTTTTTTACCCCTTCAGTCACAGCACTTGCATGGAACATTTCGCAAGGCCTAGTTCTTTCAACGTCAATTGCTAAAATTTTTGCAGAAAATGGTTAAATAGACAAAAACGTTTTGATATTTTCCAAAAGTCGATAAAGAAAGGTTAACGCTTTTTATTAAGCAAACGTAAACTTAAAAACGCTCGAAAAGTTTTCTGAGTTTCAGGAAGCCAACTTTTACATTTAGCCGGCTTCAGAAAACCCAAAATTCAAAATCAAACTTTATTTTTGTATTTTCTAAAAAAAAGTTTGTACAGAGACAAATTGTTGCATTAAGGTTCTATATCCTAGATCATTTTTAGGATCCCGTGCTTCAAAATCTGTTGGAGTGAAGGTTAGTTTAACTTGTAACTCGATCTTACGTCTATTTGACTTTCTGGTAAGTTTCGACTTTTGGAGGACTACGTCCTGAAATTCTATCTCGGTTTTTTTTATATCAGTATGCTCTAGTTTCTAGAGTTGCTAAAAAAAAAGTTTTGTTGCTATGCATAGGAAAGCGAGGCGGGACATTTTTGTAAAAATGCTGCTTTTCTCCTCCTCAGTCTCTTTCACGCTTTGTTTTATTCAACATTATTCTGTTTCAATTCCATTACATTCAGTTTTTTTTTCTAGTTCAGTCTGGAAGATGTGAGAATTTTAACATGCTGCGAATGCCGTTTTGTGAAAGTTAACAAGAGAATAAGCTAAGCATATTGCTTTCTAGCTGAAACAAACGCGACGATCCCTATCGTATTAAAAAGTAAGAATCCAATTTACTTTTTTTTAAGGAAACGAAAAAAAGAAGACATATTTCCCCAATTTTCAACATTTATTTCTCCCTTGCTCCTAGTATGCAGACAAAGTGAAATCAATTTTAAATTAAGTTTCAAATTTTCTCTTAAGGGACGCGCTACCTTATATATATTTTTTTTGCACAATTTCTTTCTTTCTTTTATCTAGCTACTGTTAACTAAATGTCCTCCACCATGTTCAAAGCATTAGGATGCGCCTTCCTTCTGTTGAATGTCGTAATGGCGACTACTAACAACTCACCACGACACAAAATGTGGAACAAAAATACAAACCTAAACAATTTAGACAATTGGGGTGGATTTGAAAGAAATTGCTCACAGAATATCTACGACTTTCCAATACAAATGGAACGAACTGTTATCACTATTTCACCAAATGTTACTATTTCCACAAAACAAATTATTTTACCACGAAATGGTCACTTGGTATTCCAAAAAGGGGCTACGGTTTGGTACAACTTTCCAGCAGAACCTTGTCCAGGAACTGGTGAGTCATTCTTTCTCACACTATTTTTTGACTCGATAAGAGTTATGGCATTTGACCTATTGCTCAAGTAGGGAGAACGCTGAGGTCGAGAAGAAAATAGTAAATCAAAAAAAGTCACGTAGAACTGACCTCTTTTAGGCTAAAGTGTCAAGCCATTAATCATCTTGAGGTCTACTGCAGTTTAGTCAATTCAACAATAAGCGTATGGAAAACCTTCCATATGTTTCGTCCACTTTAGGCTGTAACTGTGTCAATTTAGTCGATCGTCCTTGTAACGCGGAAAATATTAGCTAAATGATGAACATTATAAACAAGTTTCGAACTTCCAAACTTCGGAGATGAATTGTTTAGAAAATTTGTCATCAATTATTAATATCAGTGATTGTTTATCAAAAACTGAAAAGTTTTACATTTCAGAACTGAAATTTCAACGGACTTTCCGTGCTGACTGGTTTGCCTTTGATAATTGGGATGACAGTGATAGCCTGTTGAACTCAGGAGCCATTCCGCATGTGGAACGTGTGCCCTGTCAATACGACTCGGTCCAATTTCCCTCTGAAAGTTCTTTCCATTTGTTCATTTCTTCGGACGTGGTCGTTGCTAAGTTTTTCCTTGGGGAAGAGGTAAGGAGTCTCATGCTTTCACTGCACGATCTTCAGCTTTCACTCTTGTTCTTTCACTCTCATCGGTATTCTGAAACATTCTTTGAAAAAGGACCACCGCCCGTGTTGTCAAAAGAGTGTCCATCCAGAATGACCCTTAACTGGCCCTTTGTAGCGCCCAATTAAACTTAAAAGAAAAGTTTATGCACTTAAATCAAAGACAAACACACTCCTGCTTATACTACTAAAAGTTTGGTAAACTTTAGGACAAGAGAGTGAAAACTCAACATTTTGTGTATTTACAAAACTTTTTTGTTTCCAGACTTTTGAAAACCTAATTTTATTTACAAATACTTTACTTTGTATTTTCTATATGCCTTTAAGGAACTCAACTATACGACCGTTGCTTTTCTAATGACCTCTCAACTTGGTCAAATACAATTTCGAAAGGCTTCTGAAACGCTGTTTCAGGTTGAGAATGTTGACTGGAAGGATAGCGATGACTTTATATGTAAAAATTATCAACCTCCTATTCGTAGCAAGGTGACTTTGGCATAGTATAAAGTTTTAAGCGTTTCTAATAACTTCAGGTTCATTTCATATGTCATGAGTAATAAATAGCGTATTTATTGTACATGATTAAAATTCACATTTGAGAAATTAATTTTATTAAAACGATGATTTTCTGCTCTAGATTTGCAGTCTCGTCAAATGCCCAATGGTGCATGATCAACAATGTGGCCACCGTATTATTCCCCATGGCTTCTGCTGTTCCATTTGTGGTAACTTACCAAAAACTTTTTTTTTCCTTTCTACAATTGTCACATAGTTCAAATTCTTGAGTCAATTCATGATGATTTTGTCAATTGAGGATACCACCTAAAAATTGAGCACAATGGTGCCTTGGCCTTGGCACCTGTCAAGGACCGTGCCAAAAGACAGATACAATCAATGGGTCTGGATGGTGGGCCTATACAACTCTACATTGGGCGTTACTCTCAAAAACTGGCTCACCTAGTAGTCATTCCATGGATGAACAAGACGAAAGACGTGGGAAAACTTGTCGATGAGATTCGAATTTTTCTCAAGTCGGGTAAGCGTATACGCTTTCTTCCTTTTACGGATAAGTTCGAATGATATGTACGCGGACTTTCGAGTATCTGTCGAATTCTGAAGTTAAAAAGTGAGTAGTCGCTGGCGTTTTTCTTCGACTACCCTGTTCGAATTATGATAGGAAACTACTTTTGAATTCTAAACGGAGGACCAAAAGACAATGGGGATATAAACGCTTCTTTCCACCTCATTCGTTTCAAATGGACCGTGTATAGACAAGAATCGTATAGGATGAGCAAGAAAAAAGTGATGACTAAACACAATTTGCCTGATTGAGAAAATATTGTTGGACGTTTGCTAGTTATGGCGATTTTAAAAAGTTTACGGTTCTATTGTTGTAACTCGAGAGTATAAACAAACTGAAAATTACCTATATTAGCTTGTCGTTAAGATCTAGAATAAGTATATAATGGCAAGGAGCTGGGTCAATTAGTTTTTGAAATTGACACGACACGAACTTAATTTAAAGTAGGGCTTACGAATTGGAGCCATGAAAACAAATTTGTTCGATAAATCTCCCGTTCCGGACAAGCCACAGTCGGCAATTTATCGAGTCCTCAAATATTGTGCTACTCATCAATGTTCGGATTCACAGGAAACGATATCAGCTATTATTAGTTTAGAAGGTATACTTTTTAAAACCAAATTCCATTTTCGCATTGGCAAATATAATGGGAAATATATGCACAAATTATAAAGTCGATATAGACGCCTTTGGTAAACTGAATGAAAAGAGCGTTATTCTTTTTACTTCAATAAGGAAATCAAAATTTATGTGACCGTTTTACCCGGTTGCCTTAAAATGCTACGACTTAAGTTAGCATAAATTTTTAATATTTTTTTTAGATCCAGCAGTCACTTCTACAACGTTAATAAAATCATGGGAAGATACAAGTAGCAGTAGTCTCGAATCCAGTGAAAGTGGAGCTGGACTTACGGTGTTCATTATTTTCTTCGTTCTGTTTCTCATCTGTGTCACAGGAATCTTGGTCTTTCTCTGGACGAAACGCGGGTTTGCCGAAAAAAATTATACAACCAAAAAACGTTAATTTTTGAATTTTGTTTGTTTCAATGTGCGTTTAGATATCCGCCGCTTACCTTCAATTCTATTCTAGCTCGTCTCCCGCAATTACCTGGCATGGGACCGAGCAGCAGCGATAGTCCTCGACCTTCATTTTCATTTTCGAGGTTTTCAAACGAGAGAGTGTCACATGTAAATATTGGTGCCAGTATTTCACCTGATATTCAGCGTACAGAAGAAGTTGACAAGGAGACCAAACCCAATGAACTAACAGTCCCACCTGAATTTGAGACTTCGAACGAACTTGCATTCATAAATGCCACCTACGATCTTATTGGAATAGATGATACGGAACCACCGATTCCATCCACATCCACTTCAGCGCCATCAATTCCATTCCGTGAGGAAGATGAACACATTTATGATTTGGTAAAGAATATGCAATTACTAGAAGTTCTTTTTTTAAACTAATGTTGTTTGAAGTGGAGGTCAAAATTTATGAAATGTTTATAGGTTACTCCTGCGTCGTCAGCAATTTCTCAAGGATTGGCGTTCCCCGAGGAATAAAATATGATCAATTCAATTAAGCAACTCACAAAAAGTTGATATACTTGTATAGCAAGTATACACTTACAACTGTATAGCCCGAAAACTATGAAAATAAAAATACAAAATGCGATGCCAAAAAATTAATCTATTAGAAAACTTTAGTTCTGCAAGTATTTGGTCAGCAAGATCAAGAGCTTAGACGCAAAAGCTCGAAACGAATAAATTAAAGCTTTTGGAGTTGTTTCTGAATTTAGAAAAATCTAACAAAATTTACCCAACAGTATTTGGCTGATTGCCAGAACTAGTACTACCTGCCGCAGTAGAAACCCCTTGTTGAATCCCACCGCCAACTACTGGAATACTTCCTGCCCCTTGATGAATCTGTTGCCCACCAGAAACATTTGAAAGACTACTTGGTGGATCCTTTTTGCATTCAGCTGGTGGAGCATCTAGTTTATGACAACTTCGTCCAGTACCCGGAACCGGGCCTTGAACACAGTAGAGTTTCGGACAACAGTCACAGTTACAAGGTTGTGCCAGACCCATACACTATATACGAGTTTATTCAGTGGATTCTTTTAACAAAAGTTACACTGTTACAGAACAGTTAACATTTTTTCTAAAATCTTACCTCTGTTGGTTTCGATGGTTGTGGTGGCTCATTCGACGGCTGATCGGGCAGTGGAACTTTGGCCGGTGCTTGTGGTCGTCCTTGATGCTGTGGTTTACTACCAGAACCATGTGGTTTCCCAAGAGGTTTCTGTGGTTTTCCGTCAGGTTTCTGTGGTTTTCCAGGTTTTGACGGTTTTGACGGTTTTGACGGTTTAGGTTTCTGAGGCTTCCCATGAGTCCCATGAGGTCTTTCTGGTTTAGTTGGTTTGGATGGTTTTCCAGGTGGTTTATCTGGCTTCGGTTTACGTGAGACAAGGTTGTCATCGTTTCTATAAATTTTTGGATTTTCGTCCTTGTGTTGTTTACCCTTATTTGGTCGTTTTGGTTTTCGGTGTTTTTTTGGTTTTCGATGTTTTTTCGGGCGGTGAGGTTTCCCAACATGGGTTGCTGCAGTGGACGCTTCGGTAAATGCGGCGGTGGTTTCGGTAGTCGATCCAAGAGCCACGCCACATTTTTCTTTGTATATCTTACACAAGTCTGAAATTGACATAAAGGTAAATTATAAGTGAATAATTTCGTGTATTTTATTTTAAATTCACATTTTAAAAAAAAACCGTACCGCTGGATTCATCAGTTTTGCATGGATTTTCAGCTTGTAGATCGCAAGTTGGTGCATCTACAACTTGAAGTGATGGTGTAGACGCAGTAACTCCTTCTGCTTCATATGCAGTTGTCACTAGAGACCAAGCTGCTAGAACTGACAACGCTAACGTAAATTTTAATTGTCTCATTTTAGGAATCCTAGATTCAGTACAAGTTTGAAACTAAAATGATAGATTCCAACTATTATACTAAGTTCCAGCCCTATTTAGCTCGAGTCCGTAGCATTGAACATTGGGTATTTTCATATTCATTAGTACAAATTAATCAACCAAAGATATATTCAGGTCGAGAACACTTAAATTATTTCAGACGTTTCCCAATACAGACAAAATCAATGGATAAATTATAAAAATGACACATGTGTCATTAATGAATAGATAATCCCCATTATTTTGGGCAAGGAACTCTTCTAGAATCTCAAATTGTATAATTTCATAATGCACAAACAAACGGTGAAAGAATAATTTTATTGGGCAAGAAAATCCTGACGGGAGCGTGCGCTCCCCGTTCATTCTATCCTTATGGGAAGTATCTCTGAATATTCAGAATTGAGAATGTTGAAAGCTACTTGATTTAAGTAAACTCACTTGATGTTAAGTTAAGTTCATGTTAAATGTAGGTAAGTGAAATATCGAAATAAGTTTATTTAAGTGCTGCTGTAAAACTTTAGAAATTTAAGATCTGGTTTACCAAATCAGTCTGAAACAGACAAGCCACAAAATCAAAAAAAAGTACACTTTAAATTCCTTCTGAAACTAGAATACTTAGAAGGAGGGAAACAACAAAAACGTTAATGCTATTTCCTAATCCTTTGTATTGTTGTTTTCGGGACATTTGGGGCGGAAATCTAAACCTTTCCGGGAAGCACATAAGCCTAGCGACTTCCTTGGAACTAAAAAACCTTAAACCGTCCACAAGTGTACTAGACCCTTCGAATTCTAAACTAGAAATGTTTTCTCTAAAGATAGACCCCGTCCCTTTCAGGAACGTTCCGTAGCTCTTGGTAAAGCAGCAAGTAGTTGTTGATTGGGCATTTACAATATCAATAGCTTGGCCGTATTTCTTCAAGACATCGTGTGGAACAGAATACTTGGAAGCGTCTTCGGTGCCCACGAAATTTTCAACAATATCTCCTACACAGTAAGACATAGTGCTTGCAGTGTCAAGGGTACCACTACCATTTAATAGTCTCCTCCTGTCCGCCCAAAGATTTCGTTCTACTTGCACGATGGGCCAGTAGGGAGTTCTTTCAATTTGTCCACTCGACCATCCAGGAACTTCAGATTGAATATTGTCTGTGACTACAAAAGTCCAGTTTAATCCAGATTTCTTCCCAATTAAGTAATAACGCAGCCTTGAATTAGGAATTCCAACTGCAGTGGGCGTGATAAGAAACTCTTGACACTCAAATCCACATGCGGCCAAGCACTGGCGAAATTGTTTGTGAGTTTCTGAAGTTTCAAATCCTTTAACGTTTTCCATAAGAATGTACTTGAAATGAACTGTGGGAAGAATCTTCATCAGATGACAAAATGAATCGGTACGTGCATCCGCCGTGTCCTTCTGCAATCCAGCCCTTATAAAACGTTAAAAAAAACTTCAGTTTCTTCATATTACAAACCAGGTAAATTCTCGTAAGGTACCATGTACTATAAAGTATGACTATACGCACCGGCAAAATGGCTGACACGGAGGACTCATTACGATTAAATCGATACATAGAAGATTGAGTTCTTCTGCAGATAGACTGAGAATATTACGATTACAGGCTGGCGTTCCTGGGAAATTGTACTTGTACGTTTCAAGAACGCCAGCATTGATTTCCATGGCTGCAACAACTTCATAGGAGTGCCCAAATCCTAGAATTTACTTCTTAAATTTTTATAGATGCAAGGCTAGTTTGTCTAATTGGAATGATTTACCTTTTAGCTGGTAGGGTTGCATTTTTTCTAAGATACCTCATGGGGTATTGACCCCTGCTCATGAATTATAGGTATAAATTATCCAGCCCGCTAGACTCAAAAAAAAATTTTTTTTGACAAAAATGCGAGTTGTTTTATGTTGGATTTAGATTCACGACACAAATTAGTTGGTAATAAAATGATTTTGAGCACAATCGGTAGAAAAATTGAAAAATTTTGGAATTCTATTTCTGATAGAGGGCCGAAAATTGAGCAGGGGTCAATGGCCCATCTTATGGTTAGAATAAAAAGCAGAAAAAAATATTCAAGCTTACGAGCTAAAACGATTAAAATTATTGAAATTGTCGTCAAAAATTTAAGGTTTATTACGCTTATATGGTTGGGCTTGTTTTCAAAAACGAAAAACAAGAAAAATTATGTGAAACGAAACGACGAAAGTTCTACGTAAGTTACTGTATTTATTAAAGCATAGGTTCGTCTTAGATTTTAATTAATTAAATGTTAAGAATCATTATCGGCTCGACAAAAGCCTTAAAGCTTCATTTCGAAGCTTAAGTACTGAAAGCAAGCTAATGCTAAACTCGGCGCGCAGCGCCTTCGGCTCATCCCTTAAAAACTCCAAACAACCCAGGTGATGGGCTGTAGAAATGGCGCTGCGGTGCCGGTGCTGTTGAAATAAACCTTAAGTCACGCTGGGTTTATACTTTCGCTTTCGCTGTCCGTTCGCTAAAGAATTGAGAGAGAATTGCGTTTATACTTCCTCCGACTAATCTGCGAGTGTCGTTGCCACGACGCGAGAGGAAAGAGAGTAACCGTTTATACTTCCTTTTCTCATTCGTTTCGCGTTCTCATTCCTTCGTAAACAAAGTAGCTGCTGGAGGAACTTTTCAATAGAGAA